>CABFOV010003760.1:0-23944 GCA_902141375.1 Timema poppense | reverse complement strand
AAAAATAAATATATCATCAATTTGTTTGATGTTCCGAGGATTTTTTTTTTTTTTTTGCAATATACAGTACCTATTTTAAAATTTCATCTACCCCTTTATTAAACACTTTATAATATTGTCCGTGATCCTTCCTCCTTTGTTACATAAATAATATAATGAGACAAGGAAAAATTGCTTTATTGATAAGAGTGAATTGTTTTGTAAGTTTTTTTTTTTACATCCATCCATAATCGTTTCTATCCCGGGTCAGGTTTTTATTCAAGTCATATATTCTCCACCACCGGCTGGCTAGGCCTGTCGTAGCTTCATACATCTTATAATCTAACTTAAGATCAGGACAGGGCACAACATCCATTCATCACCGTGAAAGGGTAAACTCGCGGGAATCGAATCCGGTATTCTTAACTCGGTAGACAAGACACGCTACCAACTGAGCCAAGGTGTCGGATTGTTTCATTAACTTTCTAAGCACGTACAAGGAAGACTCGTGTGTTTGGTTCAGTTACTATCGGCCATATTGGAGCAGAAGAGTTAACGGAGAGAGGTTTTTTATGGCAATACAATGTTTTCAGTGACCGAGGAACTGGTTTAACTACACAGAAATAGTTTGATGGAATGTCCATATAATAAGTGTGCTATACTTTACAGCTAGGGCCCCTATGTGTTTTACTGATCCAGAGGTGCCGGGTTTGATTCCCGGTACTTCCAAACCATCTGTGAAGCAGTGGGTCGTGAATGAGGACAAACTCGGCCTTGTGAGGACAAATGAGGAGCTACTTGAATAAATAAGTAGCAGCTTCAGTCTATAAAACTGAGATCAAGGTCCGGAGGATTCGTGTGCTGACCATATGACACCCTCTATCCACAAATGTTGGAACTATCATCGCTAACGGCGGCGGCCGATGTAGCTCACTTGCGAACTTATACCGTGGAAGTTTTTGACACTTTATAAATCAAAATATTAATAAGGATTACTGACACATAAGACGTGTTATAAAGTGCTATGTAATCACAAATTAAAATGCTAAAAATTGCAGTTTTTGTCTCTGATAAGTTTGTACACTGTATGATACTTTTTTTTTTTATATAATTCTGAAAAAGTATAAACTTGTGAAGTTGCAAGGAAAGGTTTTATATAATGAGTCAACCTCTTGCTACTAGAGAAAATACTAGTAAAACTCATAAAGATGTCCACATTTTGCCACAATATCAAAGGTTATTTATTGTAACAGACAAAAGGATAACTACTCTCCACTTTAAAACAACCCTGAACGGTCTTAGATCTATTCCCTCTATGACTACTGATAAAGAACATTCTCCAATAATACGAATTACAGAAACAAAATTTTAAAATCAAAATCTGTGAAAATATAATAAACATGTTTAAAAATATAAATTAATGCTCATCCAAAATTCTTTTTAACATTTTGGTCCGTCTTACAATCGTTCATATTCTCACACACATATATACATAGTTTTTATGTTTACTCTCTACTTATGAATAAACGAAAGTTAATAAATTCAGATTATATTGATAACATATATATTGACAAATTTTTTCTGGAGACTAATACAGTCAAAAATATGTTTTTCAAGGGTTTTAATAACTGACATGAAGGGTTAAGGACACTTTTATTTACTAAGGGCAGTAAAGTTGGACTCCAACCTGCCTCCCACATGGGCACCCAATGTTGATTGCAAATATACGGTTGAGTTTTCTAAATTGTTCTTCCGATCAAAATGGGATATACTAGGGATCTGCAGATCATTATGATTATGTTCTTGGATATTAAGTTGGGTCAGGAAATCGTCTTATTATTTACAATGCCAGAATATTAAACGACTATCAATTTGTTTTATGTACATCAAAACATTTCCGAAACACTGATAGGAAAGGAATCCAACGGGAAAGGACAGTTGGTTTAGGCCTCAAGACAAACATTCTACTTCTCTCTGCCGACTATTTTGAAATAACAGTTACATTTTTATAAAGAGGGTATTTTGCTATTACTAGACCATCCACAACAATATTAGAACGCAGACAGAGCTACAAACAACTAAGGTGTAATTTGATTACTATTTTCTTTTTAACAGTTTATAAACAATCACAGAAACATATATTTATGACGACCAATAATATTGGTTTTGACTGTCTGTCATCACGTGTGTCGGAATGCGAGGGAGGGGTAGTTTGATCCATGATAACTTCACAACCTCCTTGGTAGATATTAATTGTACTGTGGTTTACTCCTTTCTGTCGAAGAAAGGGACTAATGTATCCCATACATTACATAATTATGCTTTTAGTTGTGACCTATAATTTTCTGAAAGCGGGTAGGCCTTGCCCGTCTAAAATGGCCGCTCGGCACAATTTTTTTTCTTTGTTTATAATGTATTTTAATGGTTCTGAAATAAATGTTATGTAAAGAATGAGTTTTGTCTAATATATGCCCTTCATACATTTGAATAATCAAATTATAAACTTGTTAATGTTAAGGATTGCATTTATATTTGAATACTATTGTTATAAATAAACCAGGGTTGTGGTTGTTATGCCGTTTTACAATATCTACCAACTCATTGATCCTTGTTCGCTCAGCCACATACTGCTCTAGATATTCATAAAACATATTTTCAAATCTAGTTCAAAACACAAAAATCAACATGTTTAATGTTGTAATGCATCTAGGACATGTTTTGCTGCATGGATGTGGAGTCAGTAGGTCAAGCCTTCAACTCTTGACAACTTTATTTTCCTACAGGTGACCTGGCGGTCTAGGGGTAAGGTGTCGGACTTCTGTGCTGGCGGCCGGGGTTCAATCCTCGGTCCCGGCACAGATTTATCTGATTACCAAACCCTTCCTTCACCTCTGACAATACATCTTGTGAATGTGAGGAATGCCAGGCCTCCACCGTGGTTCGGATCCCACGTTAAACTGTAGGTCCTTCATTTCATCTCACAATCACCCTACCATTACACATTAGCGTAAGTGTGTATAACCCGAACGGGTAGTAAGACGCGGTACTAATAATAATAATATTTTTCTACGACTGCTTCAGAAATGTGTTAAGTATATTAATTAGTAATAAAATGACTGCAGTAAAATACTCTAATACAAACAACTTCTTGGGAAGCTTCTTTGGCATTATGATTTTTATTTTAACATCTGCTACTGTTTCCAGTCTGGGTCAGTTTTTTATTCAAGCCATATATTCTCCACTACCGGCCTGTCGTAGCTTCATATGCCTTATAATCTAATATAAGACTAGATCAGGCACAAAGTCCAGTCCCCAGCCGTTAATTTATCAAGGTGACATTATAAACCCATATTTGACCAATGATAAATTTTTGGCCATTCCTGGAATCGAACCCGGGACCCTTAGCTTAGTAGAAAGACCGGCTATCAAACGGGCTAAGGTGAATTTATATTTGAATAATGTTTCAAACAAAATTACAAACATTTAGTTGAAAGTTGAAACGATATAATATTATAACAATATATGGTAAATATAAGTTTTTATTTTGAGGCCATAGTCAAGAGTCTGTACATTTTTACTGCTTGGTACCCGGGAACACATTTAAAAAATATATTATTTTCATTCCCTTGAAAATTATATAATTTTAGCTTTCTAGTGGATCGCGTTTTAATTTCACAAACAAATTTTGACTTGTGGCAATTTAATTAATCATTATATTCAACAGTTAAATAAATCTAAATGCACATTATAAGTTATAATTCCCAAGTGGAAAAGACATTTAAAATGTCAGCCATGTATTTTATTTATGAATGCAAATATCAAAATTGATCAATTTGGATATCAACAAAAAGTTAGTATGTGTGTGTGTGGTTGGTTCTAAACATCCTAGTTACTACCTAATTTTGAAAAGCTATTTTTAACAAACAAAATTTTAAAAGTTGTGTGAATTTTGTTAAAAAGTGGACCAAACCATACTGACATGATTATTATAGGACACCTTAGACTTTTTCCAACAGTTAAAAACTAATACCGTAGTTTGTTAACTGATATTAGAGGTACTTGGAGATAAGCTGCGATAACATGACAATGTTTTTTGTTTTATGATTGTCTATATTTTCAAATCAAATATTTTTATTTTACTCAACTTTAACTGGAATTTAAAGAAATATCAGCACAGAGATGTACACTTTTAATTCGGTTTAATGTGTCTACTTTTTTAATCATTTGATAATCAAGCTCAAATTATATTGTAAAGCTGGCTTAAAATAAAGTAATGTACTATTAGCACTATTACTATTAGCACAGCATCTTACTACCCGTTCGGGTTATACGCACTTACGCTAATGTGTAAGGTAGTGGTGATTGTGAGATGAAATGGAGGACCTACAGTTTAACGTGGAATCCGAACCACGGTGGAAGCCTGGCATTCCCCACATTCAAAGTAATGTAAACCTTTTTAAAGACAGTGTTACCTGATATCTAAAATATTTTTGCATTAACATATTTAATACCTGCCTCGGTGGCGTAGTTGGCTAACGCGCTTGTCGTTGTTGAGCGCGACTGCTGAGGACGGGGAGATTGAGGTTCGAATCTCGGTCGGGTGAACTGGGGGTGGTTTTTCCTAAATGGTATTCCACTCCCCTCCACACAAATGCGGGTTCACTTACTCTAATCCATCCTTCCCAATTCCTAATCCATTAACGTAATTAGTACTTAAAGCGTATAACCCGAACGGGTAGTAAGACGTGGTGCTAATTAATAATAATAATAATAATAATAACAATAACATATTTAATATAAGCCATGTAAATTTTACAAAAAAAAGTTGATCAAATTCAAATTGCCTAGTTACAAGATTTTGCATTGCTTGGACCTCTAAATCTTTTTTTCCCCCCCAAGCTTCGATAACATTTATTTTATAATTATATTTGTAAAAGTCTACAGATATGTTATATAACTTCTTTGTCCCTAAATCTATCTATCTAATAAATAAAGAGATAACATTGGAAGAAAAGTTCTCCTTCATTGAAAAAATGTAGATGAAATATATATATATATAGTTTTGTTTTTCCCCCCATTTTTCTTTTCTCTCTTTGACATGTGTAACTTTTAAGCATTCATTTTAACAATACTACATAATTATACTCTACACAATAAATACATTTTCTCTGTTTGTCACTAGAACTATAATTGCTGAAAATACTGATTACTCAAATTAAATTAAAAAGGAGGATTTCGATGAAAATTATTTATATGTATAAAATAAATAAAAGTGCATTGAGCAAAAACAATTTGTATTGTTTTCATAATGTTCTATCATTTTATTTATTACAAAATGAATATTATTTATAATCTTTAGTCAGATGACCTTGATGAAATAATAATAATGTAATTTGTATTTAGGTGACGGAAGGCCAACGCCTTTTCTTACACTTAACCTTTTTTTTTTTTGTTACAAAAAATCATTTTACAAGTCTACTTAACAAGGTTTTAATCCATAAAAAGTATAATCTATTAAATTTCAATCAATTTGTTCGAACATTTGCGCACGGTAAGCATGTAAGTTAATGCATTCAACGAAGTCTCCTATTTAATTTAATTTAATTTTAAATGCAAAATTTGTGCTTGGTATAGAAAAATCACAATTTTTTTTTTAAATCACAGATTGAACTACACTAAACCAAGCGATTTTAGATTCTAAAACATCACAGTCACATCCTTCTAAATGTAATATTAAAATTTTAATTAGTAGACTATTTGGAAGATTTGATATAGTAGGAATACATTTTAAATAGGTACCTACCATTGTCCTCCTATGACTAATTTACCAACCATCTAGCAGAGGTAAAAACACCATTATATCTAAAGTAGGCCTATATAAAGACTGTCTATGTAGTCCGCTATTGACAGTTCTGACAGTTACTAGATCTACTGTCATATATTCACACGTCAAGGTTTAACGCTAATGATGTCATCTGACAGCTCTAAGATATAGCGACCTGTTCAATGTCTGCTATTCTACTATTTTTATATCCCAAAATTGTCAATATAGTAAATTCTTGGTATAGTTAAGAATTATGTAATAATCTACAAAAGGTAACACTGATTCAATGTATTATAAAACAAGATTTTTATCATTATTTATCTCATTTGGTGTTTTGGCACATTGTTTTATAGGCATTAAGTTAGATGTGAACAATTTAAGAGTTACAGAGTGGACTATATATTAACGTACAACTATGTTATTGAAAAACTCGAAACATTTTTATTCTGAATAGACCCTTTCAATAGTAGCAATGGAGTAGTTTTCAGTCAGGAATAATGAGCCATTTTGCAAACGACCCAATGAATTAACAATTTTAGTAAAATATACTTGAATATCGTTTAAAATCTAGCTATTCCCTAACATTAGTTGCTAAATATCTTGTTGTTTATCAACGAGGGACTACATTGAATATCATCTCTGGTAGAACTGCATGGTTTGTCATTCTCTCGTTTTCGTGCGGCCAATCGACCCTCAAATATAAAATGCAACACTGGTTAGTTGATGTTGCCAGTAGCTCCTTGTTACCCCAGCACACCACCTTCAGACATTACTGAGAGCGAGGAGATTTGGCAACAGTTAACCGAGAGAGAGCAAAGATAAAGAATTTCTCCTGCAGTTCCTTCCACGATGATATTGGGTGTAGAAATCACTAAAGGGTGTAAAATATTTACATTGAGTTAAGTAGATAGATATGATTATTATCATCATCAAATTCAAGTGACCTCTCTATAACATTAATTTGTGTGCTATTTTAAAAATATTTTTTGAGACAAGTTTCACTAGGTATCAATTTCATTATTAAACTATCTTAATATTTTGTTCTCTTTTAAATCTGGTGCTAGTCAGCCCTCAAACTGTGATTAAATGCACAATCAACGCTTTGGCAATAGAACCAATTTTTAATAATCAAGTACAACAAGTTTTGAGGCCTTTAGAAGAAATGGAAGCTCTGTTAATCTAACAATGAATACTGATTATCATTTATTTTATTTAAAATACAGCAACCATATTGTGTTTAGTACCAGGAATTGATGTTGCTATAAAACTGAACAATTGGATGAAATATCAGGTAGAAAATAGTCACTTTTTTAAGTATTCAAGTTAAAAAATAACAAAAAATGTGGCCCCATATAATATAAGAGTGTTATACGATGATACTGACAAATTTAAATATTTTGAAAGTTGTATGTACCTACATATAAGTTTATATTCATTTCATTCCAAAAAAAGGAAGCAATGACAACAATATTTAAGGAAGGAATTCTTTTGAAAAGAATCAATGGAAGTCAAACTTGGCATGTTTTTAGGTCATTTTTGATGTAGGTACTATACTTGTTCATTACATATTAATACAAAATGGGAGATGTTTGGACTTTAAATGGTAGCAAGTTTATATATTATATTGTTATCAGTTTGTTCAATAAAAGAACACTAACAATGTGTTTGTAGGAATAATATTAGATAATTTGTAATGGTATTAACTGAAGTTTTATGTGCATTTTTTTTTAACACACCACATAAATGAGAAAATAACTATTGTAAAGACAATAGACAACGTTATGATTCAAGTATTCAGTAGGCCTATTAATGTGTCCATACCTACCCATGTAATTGTATATTAACCCATTCCCTGGCGCGGGTGAAAATCAACGCTTCATTGCAATGAGTTATTGTAATGCCATCTATCAATGAACCGCTGTACTTATGGCCAGTCTTAATACTTCATAGTGAGGCTGATCGATGGAGCCACCAGTTCGATGCTATGCTATGACCACGAATAAAGTAATAAGTGAGTAGCGGAAATATTTGTCGGATAAGAGTATGCGAGCGGGAAAGATGGCTGGCGAACCTACGCAGATCTCTGTATTACACACATGCCAGGGAAAAGGTTAAATAAATCACATTGTTAAGATTATGTGTCGATTGTTAGTAAACTATTTGTTTACACTCTTTTATATCGACAATATTAATAGTCCAAACAATTTTCTCCGTTCTGTTAATTTTGAGAAAGATTCAAATATAAATGACATGTGGATGAGAGGGATGTTTGATCGAGAGCATGCGTGTCGACATTCACACGGTCGTTTCCTTGTCACTTATAACCTTGATCCCGTCCTTAGTTATCTGTATCTGAACATTGGCCACAGGCTCCTCTGCTATTGGTTGCTCATCACTGCTCACCTTCCTATTGGTGGCAATTATCTGCACGGCCTGCCCCGGGTAGCCCATGTTGCCAGATTTCCTGGCGTTCTCCTCGTTGCTAATACTCTCCTCGCTACGCTCCACGCGGATGAACGTCGGGACCAGTCCGTTGGGAACAAAGTTTGTTCGCTCCATGTCGGTGTAGGTGGGGCTTGGGGACTCCATGTTAACGTCACTTGGGGAGGGGGTTAAGAAACAATGTTGAGTATTGTTAGCAAATAAATACTTACTGTTGGTTGCGCCAGGTCCACAAATCCAATTGAGTGAGCACAAACAGGAAAAAAACATGTTAAATTTACAACTTTATTTAATGATCCATTATATATATACACAAGCAATTAAAGGGGCCACCCTGGTAAGCAAGAAATTACCACGTAGACGTTGATTCTACAGGATGGGCAAGAAATCTCCGTACCCCCAACATTAATCAACATGTCATTTGAATAGGTAATTGGTTGGCCCTTGGCTTAGGTTGGCAGTATTGGTTTTCAAGGTGACACAGTTTGCTCACTCATTCACTCGTAGATATTTTGTTGACCACCCCAGTATAGCCGAGGTAAGCGCTAACAGTTAAAGTGTTGAGAAGTGGTTTGGTAACAAATGTATGGGGGTCACCAACGACAACACGAGGGTCAGACAATGACAAATAGTGAATGTGTTCCAGGATCGCTTTAATAAGACCACACCTCACAAAGCGATGACGCTAGAGTGGGGGAAATGTGTGCTGCTTGCTTCAGGCATTGCTAGAGACAGACTTTGTGTACGTCGGTCTACAATGTGAAGCTAGTCCGTTTCAATGGATGTTTGTCACTGAAATATCGGCCGGAGACGAGGAGTCGCAGCCCGTCCCGCACTCGGATGTTATCTGATGAATGTGCCATCTATCGAACCCTCATTTCACAGGACTGCACCGCACCTACAAGAGGTACAGGGACTTCTGGCCCACCCGGTATTATTGGTCGATTTAAAATACGGCTCATGCCAAAATATTCCAACAGAGCTCTATTTCCTTAACGACCCTATAGCTCGAGTTTTATTAATAAGAAAAAAAATATATGTGAAAATGTGACATAGCCGATTTTAAATTACTTTTTAATCATATTTGCGGAGCTATGAGACTAGGGTTGGTGAAAAAGGGCTCTAGATTTAGTCTCACTCTAAAATTTTCATTTATATGAGGTATTATATCAGCACACTGCTTACAAACTAACTTAAATCTAAAACAGACACAACATCCAGTCCCCAGCCATTAATTTATTATTGTATAAGATTAATCCCACATTTCACCAATGATATATTTTTCGGCCATGCCAAGAATCGAACCCGGGACCCTTGGCTCAATAGACCGACACACTACCAACCGAGTCAAGGTATCACCCAAACAACTATAGGCTCACAATATCAAATTTGAGAACTAGCAGTGAGATTTTCACACTACCTTGAAATAAGTTTCAAAGCTTACTTTCCCCCTTTTATTGACATGACAAAGGGTGGTTGTAGGTGAATGTCAAAAGGGAGTATACACGTACACACAAAGAAGTAGTTCCATAAAACGGCACAGACCATTGTATTTTAAGTTGTGTGGCCGAACAATGATTGATACTCTCTCGATGACCGAGGTGACCTCCTTAAATTAGTATTTAAATTAATAACTATGACATTATTTTTTTAAAATTATTATTCTACTTTAATAGTTAAATGTATTGCAATGGTATGCAATTCAAATGCTAGAACCAATAGGAGTCGACAAGAAAAATAAAATATAAAAACAAACATTTAGACACTAAAATAATTTATATCAAAAGTCTTACAAATGGATGAATCACACCAAATAAAAATATTATGATGAAGTCTAGATACGGTAACAAGTTAGTAAATCTAAAATATTTCTTGAATTTTATATTTTAATTTTTGATTAATAGAACCTTGATGGCAAAACAATAATGCGAAACCTAGTATGTGTTTATCTCTTTTTTTTTCTAACACTGCAGCTTACTACTTTTTTATGTTACACTCATTTGTACTGATCACGCTGATGAAATAAGTATGAGGAAGGTTGAATTTAAAGTAAGTGTACCCTCATTAGCGTGGGGGAGAGAGAGAATGCAAAATCCTTAAGGAAAAACCACCCTCAGCAGACCCGAGCGGGATTCGAACCCCATCTCCCTGTCTTCATTACACCAGTCTAACACAAGAGTGACACATTAGATTAGTGACTCACAGTCGAGGTTCCGCGAGAATTTGCAAATGATTTATTTTTGTTGGTCTGTCCATAATTTGTGGAAATATGTTAGGAAAACTTGTATCAGGAGAAGAGAAGAGAGATTATTAAGAATAGTGAAAGGATACGTTCGAGGAACCAAGGACACTAGTCAGTAAATATAAAGAGGTAATAAATACTATTTAAATATTTAATTCAAACATATTAGTTTCATATTTACTAACCCTACTGGTTTATACGCATGTTTTGTAATTTACCCCTGTTGAAACTAATATGTCGGCACAGTAAGGATTCCCCAAGATTTTACTAAATATTTTAACAGTTGCTTCAAATGAAAAAGTTTGGGAATCAATGCCTTAGACTGTTTAGCCACTAAGGCCATCAATAGTCGATTTAACCCACCTCGGTGGCGTAGTTGGCTAACGCGCTTGTCGCGTTGAGTTCAACCGCTGAGGACGAGGAGATCAAGGTTCGAATCTCGGTCGGGTGAACTTGGGGTGGTTTTTCCTAAATGGCTTTCCACTCTCCCTCCACGCAAATGCGGGTTCATTTCCTCTAATTCAACCTTCCCAATTCCTAATCCATTAGAGTAATTAGTACTTAAAAAACGTATAACCCAAACGGGTAGTAAGACGTGGTGCTAAAAAAAAAAAGTCGATTTGTGTTTTTCTATTGATAAAGCTTTACAAGAATTTTTTTTTGTCACACTAGTAATAACACATCAAAACAGGTCTAACATTCTAGATCACAGGAAATTATCAAAAAGATATTAAATGAAACCAAAATAAAATATTATGTGCAATTTCATGCTTTTCAGTGCACTCATGCTTTTATTGAAACCAAACCAATGGAAATTAAATAAACTATTAACTAAAAGTAAAAATACATGTCTTAAAAATCACACAATGATTACAATAATTTTTAAAAACAAGAATAAGACTCAATCACAATCTCAGATGCAAAGAAAGACAATGTTTTGTGAGTGGTTCGTATTTTGTTATGAGCAAGATATGGCAACGTGAATGCAACTGTTCTAGGAATGTTAGCATAATTTGCTATAAGAATTAATAAGTTAAGTACAAATTACTAAGTCTTTGTTCTTTTGTTGAACATGTTTTCTTCCATTAATCTTTAACAATTTAATTTTTAAAGTAGAGTTGTTTTTTTAACACAGCATTTAGAAGTTTGTTGTCGAACATAGCTTTTGTAAATATGACAGTTTCCGGTGTCATAAAGAAAGTGCTCTGAAAAAAGGAAAAAATAAAATCAAAACTAGACAACTATATTATTTATGATGAAAGGAATAATGTTGTTCTCAAAGTTTTGCTTTTTTTTTAATGAAGGATATAAATGCAGTTACACATTTCGTGAATTTGTTTAAGGGTTATTAATCTTCAAACACAACTAATTAGAAGTTTTGTGTTAGTACTAAGTATTGTTTCTGCATATTAAAGACTTAATACATTCTTACTTTAAGTCGGCTGTTCCCAAACTTTGTGAATGCCGGACCACCCCGAACAGTTTGCGTAATTTGGAGAAGCATCAAGATCAAACTGAATATTTACTAACGGTGCCCGTGGTCGTGATAAGACAGTGTTGCCACCCCTTAGGGCCTCCAACAACTGTTTGGATCTGTTTTACTTTTGGTTGGACTTCTTTTTTCAGACCTTAATGTGCTTCTCATGGCGTACCATCAGGAATAATTATACGTACCAGTGGCGGTACACGTTTCACAGTTGAGAACTACTGCTCCATGGCATTACGAACTCAAAAGTTAATTGCTACACATACAAATAGACGCCACATATCCATATCTTGAGCTAGTTATATCCATACAGGGTACTTTATTTTATTTTAGTATGGAAAATCACATATTCTGTTAAATGTAGGTTCGAGTGGGGGTGATAAATTTCTACTCAAACAAATCATTTGTTTTAAAATGGGTTAATTAAAGCGGTACAAGGTAATTTACAAAGGGAAATTAGTATCTGGTTCATTGTCACCCCTTTTATTTGAAGTATGGTAATTAATACTTTTATTCGAGAGAGAGAGAGAAAAAAGAAAGGAAAAAGCGTCGTGTTCAGTCAGCTGTGGAACTTTAATGTCCCTTTCAATTATCATTATTGGAGGAGAGACAAGATTAAAGCACAGAGCAGTTTTTGATATTATCCCCTGCAAGATGGTGATATTACTTGCTTTGCGAATCGGTGTGTTTGCAATATATGTAGTTGAAAGTGCGGTACTCACGTTTCCTTGGTGTTATAGAGGCCTTGTTTGTTTATGTAGTCGATGACGGGGTCGACCAGCAAATATTTGACACTCTCAGATCGACGCAGCGCCCGCCGTATCTTTGTGGAGCTCACGTCGTTGGTGATCCACTCGGTAACTATGTGAATGTTATTCTGAAAATATAACGCCATTTTACTTTGGATCAAATCATTTAGGTGTACAACATTTACCTAACATGTTTCTGAACCATTTTAAATCCTTTTATAACTTACAGTTTAGTGAATGGCTTAGCTTTGAAATAGGGATGGGCCGGCCCTCCAATCCTCGAATCCTTAAGGATATTCAAGACTCAAATCCTTAATAAAAATAGTTTTTTTTTCTTCCATTTTTCAAGTTTTAGAGCTCTACTATTGCTTAATGCAATGTGGTTGTTCAGAACCAATTACAATCATAGAAAGAGCTCAACAACCAAATCCCAGACCAGTGATTTAACACTTAACTGAATGTATTAATATTATAACAAATTGATTATAAGAAAGAATGCTAATATTTATAATTTTCTTTTATTCTAATAAAAATAATTTCCTCTTATGTTCATAACAATTTGATTCGAGTCTCGAATCTGAAATTTTTTTGAATCCTCGAATTTAATAGCCTTAAATACTCGAGGATTTGAGGTCTCATCCCTAATTATAAATTGACACACTTGGATCAAACCGCTGATAACCGAAATAAAGGGAGCTGACCCAGTTTCGGATATGAAATTAATACCCCTCTGGCAAGTTAAAAGGTAAATAAATTTATTTTTTTATTTAAATGACATAACATACATAATTAGAGAAAAGTATATTTTGTGTGTGTGTATATGACATCTTAGCTCAGTTGGTAGCATGTAAGTCTAATGAGCCGGGTGTCCTGGGTTCGATTCCCGACATAGGTAGTTAAAAATTTATCATTGGTGAAATGTAGGTTTACCCTTTCACAGTGATGAATTAACGGTCGGGGACTGGATGTTGTGCCTGTCCTAGTGTTAAGTAAGTGTGAGACATATGAAGATATTACACGCCCAGAAAGCTGATAGTGGAAAGTGTATAATTTTAATAAAAAAAGTGACCACAGGCTGGGAACAGAAATGGATATAAAATAGTTAATCGAAAGTAATTGATTTAATAGCTCTTTAGTAACAGAGCTTCCATCTTTTTATAAAGTGTACCAGTTTGTTCAGTTTTCAAACATGTTTTGAGAATTACATCAAAATTAGGGGTTGCTTGTACATTTATTTGTTTATAATCTTTAATTATCAAATATTTTATTCCATTTGAACTAAAGTGATTTACCTGATATTTTGTCAAGATGTCAGACTCGTAAATGAACTTATAGGGGTTAGATCCATTCCTTGTAATGACTACCAGTCCATGCTGGCCAACAATAGTTTCAATCTGAAATAAAAACCTTACTTTTAAATATATTCAGGGTAAATGTAGCTGCAACTAAAGTAACCCTTACAACGAGTTAAATCTGCCCAGCAACTTTACTATTATTAGCACCGCGTCTTACTACCCGTTCGGGTTATACGCACTTACGCTAATGTGTAATGGTAGAGTGATTGTGAGATGAAATGGAGGACCTACAGTTTAACGTGGAATCCGAACCACGGTGGGGGCCTGGCATTCCCCACATTCACAAGATGTCTTGTCAGAGGTGAAGGAAGGGTTTGATAATCAGATAAATCTGTGCCGGGACCGAGGATTGAACCCCGGACCCCTAGCACAGAAGTCTGACACCTTACCCCTAGACCGCCAGGTCACCCCTAGCAACTTTATTTACATTTCCGTGTGTATTCTTAAATTATCCGAGATATTAATATGAAATAAATAAAGAATTTAGTTGTTCTTATGTCCAAAAACTTTCAATGTTTGGTGCAAATAAATTTGTCATTCACTTACGTTAGTTCAAAGTTGTTTTTTTTTGCATCATGTCTTATTACCCGTTCGAGCTATAAGTAACACTTATGGTTTTAGGGAAGATGGTTATATTTTATAGGAAGTGTACCCGCATTTGTGTGGAGGAACAGTGGAAAGCCATTTTGTAAGAACCACCCGACCAAGATTCAAACCTCGATCTCCCCGTCGGTCTACCGCGAGAGTAGCGAGTTGGAACATTCGACCACCAGAGTGGGTGATGTATCTCAAAATACAAAGTTCAACAAAACAAGTTGGCGGAGTAAAGCAATGGCAAACTATTCAATAAAACAATCCAAACAACTGACGTCTTCGTCTGCCCAGAGCCCCGGAGTTCCAAACGATCTCGAGAAGGTCGCCTCCGCACAAGAGCTTCACCTGGACCGGACCCTCTGCCTTGCGAGTCATGTCGTCGGGGATCCAGTGGAGCTCGTCTCGCCGCTGACGCTTGTTTGGAGTGTCGTTCATGGTTAGGATGGAGTTCAGTTGGTTCTGGAACCATCGACCGGTTACCGTGGTTGTTAGCCCTACATTCCTCGTAACATAGTTCCGTGGGAAGCCACCAGAGGGACACTACACAGGACAAGGTGCGGGGGTATCCGTGGGAAGCCACCAGAGGGACACTACACAGGACAAGGTGCTGGGGGTATCCATGGGAAGCCACCAGGGGGACACTACACAGGACAAGGTGTGGGGGTATCCGTGGGAAGCCACCAGAGGGACACTACACAGGACAAGGTGCTGGGGGTATCCATGGGAAGCCACCAGAGGGACACTACACAGGACAAGGTGCGGGGGTATCCGTGGGAAGCCACCAGAGGGACACTACACAGGGCAAGGTGCGGGGGTATCCGTGGGAAGCCACCAGAGGGACACTACACAGGACAAGGTGCGGGGGTATCCGTGGGAAGCCACCAGAGGGACGTTAAATAGGATAATTATAAGATATGGTTGAAGTTTAAAGTGCATTATGTTACAGCCAGATTAACAGTTGAGATTCTGCTTTTTTCTGATCAAGCGACGAAGCAAATTTATGAAGGCAGAGTGTGTGGATCTAAAGGAAAAGGTAGTAGGCGATGTAAGATGTGGCTAAATGTTGTAGACAAATGTATGAAAAAGAGAATCATTGTGCCGTATCATTTATTACCAAATGTAAACTACCAGATAAAAGGTATTTTAATAAAAGTAAACCCGATGCAACAATTCCTCGTGAGTGCCGTAGTTTACCTGATGATACTGCATGACAACCTTCGTCCTAGACCAAGTATCTTGGTGACACTCCCATTCCGACAGTCGGATCCAATCCGAGCTTTGCAGCGCGAGTCGTGTCATGTTACACCTGTGCGTCGCCGACTCGAGATCTTTCTTCCCGTAGCCGTCATGAACAGGTGAGATTATGCCGCCAATGACAGTGTGGTAACAGGTTCTTTGTAGGTGGTCTCTGGCAATTTCTACAATTAAAACCGTCCAGCACAAGGTGACACGGATGCACGTTATCAAGTCAGAGTGCGTGAATTTTAGGGCATAAATGAGTACACAAGGGTACACCCAAAAATACAATTTGGGGGCGTTAAGCGGGTTTCCCATTTATATTTCCTGTAGTTCACTTCCCTATTTAAGAATGGCTCATTTTTAATAAAATGTTGCATGCTATTCTCTTAAGATATTAAAACATTGTTTGGATAGACTCTGTCGTATCTATATCGTCTTGATATTTTGTCAAGGTATTCATTTGATCTTTAGTTTATATATTAGTCTTTAAAACGTGAGTATTTGTGACTAAACATTCAGATATACAATACAATAGTTCAGTCTGTGGATTTTTAGGCCAATTTTTCAGGTAGTGCATTTCTTTTCAAATAAATACCTTACTCCATTTGTTCTGTCAGGCTCAATAGTCTAAAAACTTGATAACTATTGATAATGGGGGTACTAATATAAGTTTTACTTTAACAACAACGAAATGCACAAAATAATAGTTGCATCAAGCTACTTACCAAACATTCTTAGGTGCATAATAGTCGGTGGGTTAAATGCCCCACACTCTATTAGCACTATGTTTGACGGTGCCATGGTCAACAAATAAATTTACTTAGTGAATATATAATAATTTTAGAGTTTGCTACCATATATAGTAAGAAATGCACATTCTAATGGAAAATGTTATTGGTGATCAGCAGTATTTGACATTCAACATCGTGAAAATGCTTCTGCTAGTGACGTAACCTTGCACCATGGGCATGAGTAGCATAAGACACTTTAGCCAACGCTAAGCAAATAATTTATATTTTTTTATTAATGTATTTTTATTTATAAAAGGTAGTTTATGTAATAAAATTGTAAAATATAAATTAATACATGGAAATAAGGAAATATATCTTAATTTTTCATTAAAAGATAAAACTAATCTATCAAGTTTTCTTTTTAAGATATTGGCTATCCATTTGATTCAAAACATTGTATATCCATAAAAAATGTGTTTACCCTAAATGGAGTGGAAACTTGATATTAATAAGAACAGCAAAGTGTTTCGGTGCCTTGTAAAATACATTCATCACATATATAAATAGTTAATCAAGATAGATTTGTCATAATAATTAATCAGGATAATATTTCCTTCTAATGAAATGGCCGGTGTTGTACCTGTTAGTGTTAGAACATCAGGTCGAAAACAATGGACTTTACATGGTAAAATGATTTATTTGTTGTAATATTTTTTCCGATGTTTGTTAACTAACTAAACTATTTTTATTAGGCCCATAAGTTTCACGATGGGATTATATATTCTAGGCCTTAGTATACTATTTTCTTGTGAAGCTTTTCAGTGAATTATTTATAAGCTTTGGGCCTAATCTTATTTTATTTCGATATAAATTGTGTAATTTGGATAGGGCTAACGCAATAATCAAATTTCTTGAATATATAAAAATAATATAGAATACGCTTGAAACCTGTGGAAAAGTTAACCAACAATAGCTTAGCATGTTTATATAGCCAATTGTACAAAATCTAAATTTGAAAGGAATATTTAATTGGCGGTTCGAAGTGTTTAAATAGTCTCTAGGATAATAATTGTATTAAATCTTTGGTTACGTCGCCACGCCAAATATATGTAGGCCTACTTGTCACGAGTGCTTGAAAATCATTTATTCATGTGAACTAGTTACAGTCGGAAAACTTATAGTGAGCATGTTTAAATCTAAATTTAATTTATGACCGGATTATCATTCAGTTAAAGTTCACTTGGCAATCATACTTTACATATTGTTAGAACATGGATTCTTTTATTTCAACAAAACTACATTTCCTAGAATTTGCTTTACTAAAAGTCAAACAGCGACCGCCTCTTTGGTCTTGTCAAATTTCCTGGCTTCAGATCCAGAGGCCCCAGGTTCGATCCTCAACTCTTCCAAACTGGGTCTGTAAGAGGGCCAAACTCAACCCCTCGTGAGGGCAAATTAAATATTTGAAAACAAAGTAGCCGCTCCGGTTTAGAAAACTGAGTTTAACGAGCAAAGGACACTTTGTGCTGGCCACATGACACCCTGTATCTGCAAATGTTGGCACTATCATCGCTAACTGCAGTGGCCGCTCGGTCTGTATAGTCCGCTTGAGGGCTCACACCATGGGGTTTTCAAAGTGAAACAGCATAATTTTGCATTAAAAACACCTTATCTGGGTCTTTTTTATTTTTTCTGTATGTTATCCTATGATGATCTATAATAGATAATAGTTATTGTTCGGTTATGTTATCATTATTATTTGGTAGGCCTATCTAGTCTGTAAAAAGGAACAACATAATTATAGCATACAAGTCATTTTAGACGAAATTCATTTAATGAAGTTCATTTTATTTTAGGAGAACTTGAACATGGTATATTTTATAAAATGTCTGCCCATTCACTACTTTATCGACCAACCAAACATTACCAAACTTATTTGTTGTCGAGAAGTGTGTGACAAGAGTAGGCTATAGACCTACATCACGTTATTCAGCAATCTGTGCTCTTTCCAGTGATACCAACAATAATTCATCACTACTGACCTGGGGGAAGAGAAGGTCCCCTTTCCCGCGCCGTGTCTCATATTAAAACACCGACACTTTTCAAACAACTAAATTAGTAATGCAAATAATCCACACGGCTTGAAGGGGCCTACATGTATTTAAGACCCACATGACTGAAATTTACAATTCATTTAATGTAGTATCGGGAAGTCTTTAAGATTCTTATATGAATTGGCGTAACCAGGGGCACGTACCCTGGGCGCCAAAAATAATTAGCAATTATAGAAGTTTCAATTTTTTAGAAATAAAAATATAGGCCTGTTATATGTTTATTATTTTTAAACAGTATCAAAACGAGAAGCCAGTTTGAGTACCAATATTAGAATTGAGCCAAAATTTAAAGAAGAGTTTTTTAAGGGGCACCATTTTTTTAGTTACCTTTGGGTGCCTCTGCCTATACGTGAGATTGCTTGATGCCCGATTAGGCGAAAAAAAGATATGTCTTAAGCAGCGATAAAGTACGAATAATTTGGTTTCAAAATTGTAACCAAATGTTTATTCAAATATATTCTGGTCCTGCAGAGCTACTCTTCTGCTGGGACTCCTGTCCAATTTTGGAGCGATCTAGTAGTCCTTGAGAGTCCCTTCAACTCTGGCAATGGTAGGACCTTCCTGTTATGTCCTTTTAGAACCCACGGTCAGTGTGGAGTGTCGATAAAACCAGGAGCAGTAGCATTGTTATAATGGTGACTGCATATCCCTTTTACATTTTGTTGATTCTTCTTACTGGGTGTCTACTATCCGGGAAAACGGCAATTAGCCGGGAATTTGGTAAATCACAATAAAAACCCGGGAAAATGATATTTTACTCAAAATACGAAATACAATAATCATTAAATCAGTGAATTATGTCATTTTTGTTTGTTTGTAGCTGTGTAATATATTTTTAATTCCTAGTAAACAATTTTAATACAAATTTTAAAACTTATTATTATTCATAAAAAATATTAATAGAAAAACGAGTAGAGAAGGGGGGGGGGTGGGGAAGTTAGAAGGATGTTACATACATTTTAGTGGGGAATTTCAGGAAATGATCAGGGGAAATCAGGGAAAAGGTCGGGGATTTCATTGGTCAAGTTGAGTAGACACCATGTTCTTAGAACGTCTTCATTAGTAACCAGATTGTTCCGCTTTATCGTATCTATTCTTCTCCAGCACCACTTCTCAAATATTTCCAAGTATTTCATCGTCTCCTTGTCTAACATTTCACCGGTTACTTCATCCCCAGGTCCAGTTTGCTAGTCAGTTGCATCCTCTGGTTGTTGAAACCAAACTTGGCCGTCGCTCTTTTCGACTTCGTCTCCGATGTACTCTGCCATCGCGATTAAACTTTGTAAATATGTGTAACGCTCCACATTCTCCAGCTACTGGTCACTAGCATCACCGCTCAGCGGTTCTTCTCTAATGGTCTTACCCGCCTCGGTGGCGTAGTTGGCTAACGCACTTGTCGTGTTGAAGCTCGACTGCTGAGGACGGGGAGATCCAGGTTCGAATCTCGGTCGGGTGAACTGGAGGTGGTTTTTCCTAAATGGTTTTCCACTCTCCCTCCACGAACATACGGGTTCACTTCCTCTGATTAAACCTTCCCTAATTCCTAATCCATTAGCGTAATTAGTACTTAAAGCGTATAACCCGAACGGGTAGTAAGACGCGGTGCTAAATATTATTCTTCTCTAATGCTCTTCTCAATGTTAATTTCCATCTCATACTCTCTTCCTATTTTCACTGCTTTGTTCACCGTAGTTTCGTCTTCCTTCGCCAACATTACTGTCATGACACATCCACCAAGTGGCGCTGCTTCTTCTCCTCCGCCCTTTCTTAATGAAGTTATGGGACAGTGAGTCTTTTTATCAGCAAGCCACGACGTTCCTTCTGGTGTCAAGGCCTGTCACTCCACCTGACAACCATCTTCTCAAACAGAAGTTCCAATTATTTTAACCGGGATCACCCGCTCCGTTGGCCACATGGTCTGAGGTGCTACTCTCATGGTAGACTAGACTGCCGACCATGGTGAGACTGAGGTTCGAATCTCATTCGGGTGATTTTTCCCAAATGTTTTTCCACTCTCTCACTCCATGTAACTGCAGGTACATTTCATATAAATATAACCTTCTTAATCCCTAAAAACCATCAGTGTAATTAGTACAGAAGTATATAGCACGAGTGGGTAGTAAGACGCGGTGCTAAAAAAAATATACATTTTAACCAGGAGTTTGAGTCACTGTAAGTGAATCTCCAATTAAAAGTGGTGGCTTATTTTTAAATTACAATTGTCACTTTGAAGAATTACGAGTAATTATTTTACCACCTACAAGCTGTTTAGTCTTTCATCAAGCACTTTTTGTATTTTTTACTTCTGCCTCAAGTGGGCTGACATTTATTAACGATACTTATTGTAAATGTGTTTGAAGATGGACCACGTGGCTCTCTGCGCCGCCTGAGGAGCCAACTGGCCGAGGATGGTTGCCCCGAGTCGCAAGTAGTGCTGGCCAAACAGCTCCTGGAGGAGACTTGTGGTAAATGCTTGCTCTCATTCATCGACTGAAGTTTAAATATTAACATTGTGATGAATAAACTCACCGAGCGAACCGTGTAGACACGCTGTAGAATAGCGTGAAGGAATAGTTAGGCTAGGAACAAACACACTTGGCTCTTAAGTTCCTACACTTTCCCACGTCCACAATTACACACTCTATTTAAATTATAGACACACATTAATAACGTATAAAGACACAGAGAAATATACGGAGCAACATCTTGGATTGATTTGAAAGGTAAATGAAACTCTCAAAAGACCACTTTCTCTAGTTCAACGTGACAATGGTGGGATGGGAGAAAGAAACTCTTCTGTTTTCCACGTTTGTTAGGGAAAAGTTAAACTAGTTATTTTTTCACTACCCGCCTCGGTGGCGTAGTTGGCTAACGCGCTAGTCGTGTTGAAGTTTGACTACTGAGGACGGGGAGATCGAGGTTCTAATCTCGGTAGGGTGAACTGGGGGTGGTTTTTCCTAAATAGTTTTCCACTCTCCCTCCACGCAAATGCGGGTTCACTTCCTCTAATTCAACCTTCCCAATTCCTAATCCATTAGAGTAATTAGTACTTAAAGCGTATAACCCGAACGGGTAGTAAGACGCGGTGCTAATTATTATTATTTTTTCACTTTTTTATGTGTATTTTGTTTTAATGATAGGGATGAATAAGGAAACATTTTATGGGGAATGTGCCCACATTTGCTTGGAAAGGGAGTGATAAAACACCCTGAATAGGCCCAATCGAGGTTCGAACCTTGGTCTCCCCGTCATCGGCAGTCTAGTCTAGTGCGAGATTAGTGTGTTAGACCACGCGGCCACCGAAACGGATAACTAAAAGTTTTAACATGTAAACAAAGAATAAATATTTGTAACATGTGTAAAGAAAAATGCAACGTGTTATTGCTTGTATAAAATAGTTAGTAATGTGTGAACATTCCGACTGGTGAAGAAATAAAAACAAATTAGTACAGGTAAAAAAAAAAGCAGGAATAGCTAAAATAATTACCTAACACTTGAGGTTTACTTAAAAAAATAACGTGAATATAAAAGTTGACTTAGAACCACTGGTCTACACTACCTCTAAAGAAAACCTTCCATGTTTACTAAAATCATTAGCATAATTTGTAATTAAGTCTATAACTTGAATGGGTGGTAAGATGTGGTGCTATAAAAAATATTTTCTTGAATCTTTAACTTTTGGCTTTATAATATATCACTTTTACCAACTGACCTAGTTGAGAGTGTTGTACCAACTGACCTTGTTGAGAGTGTACCAACTGACCTAGTTGAGAGTGTTGTACCAACTGACCTAGTTGAGAGTGTACCAATCAACTCTGTGGTACAGTCGGCTAGAAATGGTAAGTTTACACCAACACTATTGCACGTGGATCATTTCTGATTAAACATTAATGGAGATAAAGAGATATTAGACATTCTTAATATTGAATATTGTTAACATATTAAATTAGATTTGGATAAAAACTCTATTGAAAGGGTCATTTTTGAACTTTTTAGAATGGCTTCACAGATAAGCACTGTGCATAAATCTTCATTCTGTCATAACAGGGACATACTGTAGTTACTAACAAGAAACTTTGCCGCTTTGTCCCCCATCGTCACCGCGAAAATTTCGAGTAATCGTTCAAATACAAATGTTTTGCAAACATTTCTGGCATATCTTGGTATTTTCTTTTCCCTTTTACTCCCAAACCTCGCGGGAGCCGGTAACCGAGTTGAGCCTGCTAGGATGGACGCTCTTAATCAATTTTTTTTCACATCTTAAATATATGTCACATTGGCTTTTCAACATATTTTATTTGCATATTTATCCAAGTGTGAGATAAAACATCATAATTAGTCACCGCAGTTTATGAAATGCATTAGTCTAGACATGATCAGGACTAAATATCGACATGTCTCGAGTCATATTAGAAACAGGTAAGCGTGTCTCAGTAAATCCGGTTGACAAAGCTAAATGTTGGGGGCGCTGCCTAGGAAACTTGTTTTAAGGGACTGTGTACTAACTCGTCAGAAGCTGTACTAGAAGACTGTGTGCTGTTTATTTACAGAACTAGAAGTTGAGCGAGAGGAGAATTCTCGCCTCGGAGTGTACTGGCTCATTAAGTCATCAGAACAAGGCAACATGGAGGCCACCACTGTACTCAAGCAGTGTCTGGAGTCAGGCCAAGGTGGGGCTTTTAACAAACATACTTTTTGCTTGGTCCTTAATCAGGTTAGGGTCATGACCTATATTTATAGAATAAAATAAAGCTGGTTTTCTGTGCTGCTTTATGGTGCTATCATATTAGTTTATCTGAGATAACTCTAAAAAGTCGCTCTTGTTTAAAAGGAAATATCAGAATTTAAGTTTAGTTGGCAATACCTTTTCCCTGAAACACTCGGCTTTGTCTTATTATTATGATACAATTTTATCACTTTTAAAAAATTACAAGTCATCATCATTATCATCAACTGTTTCCAGCCTATGTCTGGGTGAGTTTAGTAAAATGACTCAATCTTCCTCTATTCTTTAACCTCTCTTCCTCCTTTAATCTCTCCCATTCTTCTCCTCTCACTTGCACACTCTTTTATTTGCTCCTCCCATCTCTTTCATGGGCTTCCTTGCAGTATTTTCCCACATACTTCATTTCTAACATTTTCTTCGGCATCTTCTCTTTTTCCATCCTCATTACTTGCCCATACCATCT
>CABFOV010003759.1:35447-61370 GCA_902141375.1 Timema poppense | reverse complement strand
ATCAATTTAATAAATTTATTTATTTTTTAATTCTTGGATGTACTAAATAAAAACATGCTTGCACACATAGTAAGAGACGCAACAAAAAAAAAAGAAGTAATAAATGAACAACACAATTCAGTAACTTTTATTACAGAAGGTACCTATAACGCTATTCTTTATTTACTTTATACCTTTACTTCCATTAGCTAGGTACTTATTTTAATTAATAAACTCACTTCAAAATTGTTATCGTATAATACTTACAAAATTCATTATAACTATACTTTTTGTATTAGGCCTACTTAGATACCGACTCTTTCAAAAATTATCTTGTGAAAATCTGTTTTACTACTAACATAACCTCCTTCAAATCAGTCCACAAAAAAATTAAAACAAAGTTCGCTTCCATCTTTAAAAATTTAACTGAACTGAAAGGAGTGAAAACGTGTTCATTTCGCCTCGGAGAGAACAGGCTGTTCCTTCAGTACCCTACATACTCTTACATGAGAGTGGAACTGTTACAAAAAGTCGAAACGAACAAAACTATTATGTCAATCACGGTCGTAGCTTTCATACGGGAATGCTCAGCTGTCGCCGTCTGGTGAAAGTATCACTAAACATCGATTACTGATATCTCAATCACTGATACTTTTGAGATCCAGTCACTGGGAGTGACTATGATCAAGAAGTAACGGGGAAAAAATCACCGTCAGTGAAATATCGCCCATCTCTGTTGTATTCTAATATCGCATGGAGAAGTAGTTTGTTTGTAAGGCAGTTCATCCATTATTATTATTATTATTATATTATTATATAATAGTACTTTATTTGTGCCTTAATGCGTAACTTTTCAGATCCCTCACAATCCCTAAAAAATAAGTAACATCAAAAACTGTGCACTTTTTTATATTATTATGTAAATAGCAAAACTAGTATATAATTTTTAACAACAATTTAAAAAAAAAATTCCAGAAGTTTCACCCAAGACAACTGGTCACCATTATACAACAAAAACACATTTTCAAAACATTTTATATTTGTAGAAAAGAACTTTAAAAAAAAGGCTTATCTTTTGATTACTTTGTGTGTATGTATTATTTCTAAGGTTCTCTTTTTTAAATTTAACAATTTGGTTGAGACTCAACAACTTTGAATATAAATGAGTCATTTAAAAATAATTTGCCTTTTGAGCTTTTCTATCAGCGAACATTTGAACGATGGAGTCAAAATTTAATGTACATGCAAGTCTTGATTCAAAGGATAGTGTTCTCAGATCATATAATTCACCTGCGCAAATCAACGCACATTCGGAAATAAATTTACAATATTGAGTTTTGTTAATTTGTTGACCAGTTTTAGGGGCTACAGAGTAAATTTAGAAATGTTTGTCTTGTGAATCACTTTTAAGATACTTGACTTCTTCCGTAAGGTCACCAACATTTCAAGAGACTTAACGATGTAACTTTTAATCTTGTTTATAGCTCATTCACTAAAATTTAAATAGTTTTAATTAGTGTACTTAATTTAAATATTGTATTATATTGCATTTTTCTTCTGTTTGGATTAAACATTTATATTTTTGTCCAAAAAAGTCTCGAAGCCAAGCTGGGTCTCAGGGTTTTGCCTCCCCCTCCCCCTCGCGTGTATCCCCTTTGACTAGAAGGAACTTTGTATTTTCGAACAAGCAAACCACCTTGTCGGAGCTATATTCATTGGCATCAAATATTGAAGGTTCGCTGTTGGCAGAGAAAGAATATCTGGAAGCCTACCCAGCGCTAGTACCTAATAAATTTCATCAAACAAAGACTGTCCCGGCCTCCGCTACGGCTCGGCCCAGTGATCATATGCCATCTAACACTCCCCGGAGGCCTCTTGGTTTCCTAAGGTCAAAGAGACGTATGGACTTATCTCGAATCAAATGCTTTCGTTGTAACCAGTTTGGGCATTTTCAACGGGATTTGTCGAAAAGGGGTCCGCCGTGCGTAAGGTTCACGAACGTATTAATCCCCTTCCCCCTATTGTACAGTTTACGATCGGGTCGAATCCCGGATTTGCTTTACTGGATACTGGTTCCAGTGGGTCTTTTATTAATGCTGAATTTTTGGATAGTATAAATGACTCAAGAAAAATTCCCATTGAGAGGATAGATGCTAAGTCATTTATTGTGGGGAATGGTAATTTGTTTTTGGCTCGTGAAAGGGTAAATTTATCTGTTAAAATTATGAGGTTTTCTTGGAAAAGAAGTTTGTTTTGTATCCCTTCCCTCCCCTATGATATTATTTTGGGAAATTATTTTTTATGGGAAACGGGAGCTATCATTAATTCGAGTCGCAGAGAATTCACCTTTGAATTCTCCCCTAGAACTAAAATTGTTGTTTTCGTGACACCTGATGAACTACGGGTGTACTCTTGGATGCCTTCATCTGCCCGAGGCACCGGAAGTATTTGAAGAGCCAACCCTTCCCCCACCGCAATATCAAGGAGGGGGGGGGGAATTTGTAGCATTTGGCTACAAGAAAAAAGAAAACAGAACAAGTCAACGATAACAAATACTCACTCCATTCCACCATCCTGGTGGCACTGTACACTGAACCAAGAGAGACGACAAAACTTCCGACCGCAATTCCACCGCACAGACAACTGACCAGCTAGTGATGGGCAGAATCGGATGAATAGAATCGATTCATTCGATTATTCTGAATAATCTATTCATTCGATTCTTTCAAAATCATTCGAATTAAAAAATCATTCGAATGAGAAAAACATTCGAATGAAAACAGTAGCTGACTNAATCTATTCATTCGATTCTTTCAAAATCATTCGAATTAAAAAATCATTCGAATGAGAAAAACATTCGAATGAAAACAGTAGCTGACTTGACGCGAGCTGGCCGATTCATTCCCTTACCCCACCCTTGCCAGAAGTGCTGAGGAAAATCGACCTTATGACTATGAATGTTTCCAGGCAATCTCTACACAGGTCTTCATTTCTATTAGGTTCATTTTCAATAAATAGTCCCTATTGCTACACAATAATCGATCTTACGCATTCGAATGATTCTAAGGCTAATTTAATACAAAGTTTAAGTGGTTGTACAGTTTAAAATCGAATAAAAGCATAAATAATTCGAATGAAAATTACAAAAGATTCGATTATTTTGCTACACTACTACGTGGATTGGTCTTCTTTATTTCCTTAAAATTTTACCTTCCTAACTAACTAATCGCATATATCACGAATGGTTTGAGAAATATTTTTTTTTAACGTTGACTTAAATTTATTAAGTAGATAAGTATATACTTGTAATGTATTTAATAAAACATTGCCCAGCCGTAATATTCAGATCGTATTATAATTTTATTCACTGAAATAATTTTACGATTGTAACTTTATATATTTTTGTTATGTTTAGGAAATATTAAAGGGTAAATTATTTCGACTCTTTTAAACACAAAGGGAAACGTATGTTCCTTATTTAATTATTAATCGTACACAAAAGTATTTATATTAATTGCGAGCTACTTATTTGAGAAATGCGTTCACTTTTTCACTGTATAGTATTTTGTTATGGCTGTACTTTGATCTTTGACACTGTCACAAGGAACTAAATGGAGTAATAGAAAACATTTTATAAGCTGCAAACGCAAAGAAGTGCGTGTTGGGAGATAAGAAAGCAGGGTAAAGGGAATAGTAGCACAAAGCAAAATGAGCAACTAGTAACTACTTTAAGAAGTAGTAAATATTCGATTATTACCGACTCTTTACTACGTCTCAAAATCATTCAAATGATTCTTTCGATTATTTTTCAAAGAATCGAATGATTATTCTATTCTTAAAATCTTCGATTATGCCCATCACTATGACCAGCTCCATCTAAGAATCGAACCGTGCTCGCTAGAGGTCGCCATGTGCTCAAGCTATTCCAAAGAACTTGAGAAGAAAAGAGATGCCTGTCCCGCAGTGCCCGAACATTCCAATTGCTTCGAGAAATGAGTAACAGCTCGCCTTGTCACTCGCATTTCCCTCCCGGTGTATGATACCCTTTGGTTCCTCTACCTTTTTTCCCCCTTTGTTCTGTGTTCCCAGAGTTTTGCAAATCGTATATAAGACCAGCGCAGGAAAGCGTCCGGAAATCTTGGACATCGCTCGGACTTAATCGGACGAAGCCTGTTAAGTTCTGGTTTTATGGGCCCCACGTTGGGTGCCATTTGTTAAGGCTCGATCTTTCGGGTTCCACTGTTGGATGCCAAATGAAGAGATTACCGTTTAATTAGCTGATAATTGCCCCGTGATCGAGCGCCAATTTTTATGACACAGAATTATTATTCCCCACGTTGGGCGCCATTTGTTAAGTTCTGGTTTTATGGGCTCCATTGTTGGACGCCATTTGTTAAGGTTCGATCTTTCGGGTTCCACTGTTGGACACCAATTGAAGAGATTACCGTTTAATTAGCTGATAATTTCCCCGTGGTTGAGCAATAATTAGAGCGGTACGGTATTTTTATGATATAATTGGTATTTATAGTGTCGTGATCGAGCGCCAATTTTTACGACACGGAATTATTATGCCCCGCGATTGGGAGCCAATGAAGCGGTACTGTATTTTGATGATATAATTGGTATTTATTTATAGCACCGTGATTGAGCGCCAATTGAAGAGTTTCGTTTTATAATATTATGTAGTAAATACACATTAATGAAGTTGACATTCTTTTATTCAAAAATCTCTGTTTATTTCAAGAGAAAATAGATCATGTCGTCGTCAAACTATATACGCGACTGATAGCACGATCGTAAGGATCGCGAACAGGAATTGCAGTCCGAGTACATCAAGGACCTTACTCCTAGTGCCGTTCTTCCGTATATATATCATTGCTCATGGAAGCTTCGCGAAGTTTGTATTTAGAAAAAATAAAATATAAAAAACATCTGGATAGAGGTAGAATGTTCGAGAAAAGGAAGCTGGCTCAAATTACCTTTTAAAAATGCATATCGATCTTTCGAGAAGAGGAAGTTATTTTTATTAAAGACATTTAAATGGTCATTTTGACTCTACTGGTCCACTCAGACGTCATTTAGTGGCTTTTGTGCCTTCTTGGAAGAAGTGCTTTAAGCACCATGTAATAGGTTGTATTATTTAAATAAATTAAAATATGTTTATAAAATTAGGACGAGATTATTGTCAATGCTTTCACATATTCTTTAGGGGCAAATCAGGTACATTACAAGCCGAAGCGTCAGCATTATTTAAAAAATGTAAGGGTAAATTTCTTTTCGGCGTAAATATTTTTTATTGTTATTTTTAAAAATTCTCTTTTAGAATGTTATTATTTATACTTTCAAATTAGTAAAGGTTTAATCTTATAAAACTTAAATTTTTCACGTTGTATTTAAATGGTCTAATTTATTTATATCAGTCTAGTTTGTAAGGATAAATTTTGGGATATCACTATTGAGCTGATAGATAAAAGAAAAAAGGATCTAAAATATAAATTTTGAATCTTGCCCTTTTTTACTATGCTGGTTAGAATTTTCTTGTCTACGTAATGTTTAAGTTACAGTAGCCCCATGACTTCTTTGGTGCTGACTGACAGCTTACAGCTGAGAGCTGACGGCTTTGAAAAGTTATCAGACCAAATTATGTATCCCTACGCCGAACCACATGATCTGCAAAAACATGTGTTTAGCGACTTTCAGAATTCTAATGTTCTTATTAATTTTTCTTGCTTACTTTCCTGTATTGTTAATTTGATGATTGATAAAATTAGGGTAATATGATTTTAGGTTATTATGGGTTATATTAGAATGCAGATATTGGATAGTTACATGATATATTTAGATATATTAGGAATTTGTGGATGATGCCCATTTTGATTATGTTGAATAATTATGAGTAACTCCGTATGCAAAGTTCAGGCGAAAAATAATAAGTTAAATAACTCTTTGTTATATATATTCTAAAAAATGGTTTAGTTGAAAGTAAAGATAATCGGGTTATACGCACTTACGCTAATGTGTAATGGTAGGGTGATTGTGAGATGAAATGGAGGACCGCCAGTTTAACGTGGAATCCGAACCACGGTGGAGACCTGGCATTCCCCACATTCACTAGTATGTCTTGTCAGAGGTGAAGGAAGGGTTTGGTAATCAGATAAATCCGTGCCGAGACCGAGGATTGAACCCCGGCCGCCAGCACGGAAGTCTGACACCTTACCCCTAGACCACCAGGTCACCTATCAACACTGTTTGTCTAGGAACATTTCTCCTTCCATCACTCTTATCTTGCCCTCTACTTTCTTTACTACATCTTCCTTTATGTGATTCACTCACCTCCTTCTGTGTCGGCAGACTTGTTTCCCCTTATCTCTTTTTTCATATAAACAAGTGGTTTTATTGTGTTTTCCCTTCTTTTCACATGGATGAGTTTTAATGACTTAAACCTTTGCTCTGGTAATAAACACAATAATGGGCTTGAATTGGTAAAGTTTAATACATGCCTTTTATGAATTTAATCGAAAAAAATACATTTAATCCTCTGATGTTGGGGTGCTGGTATTGAAACACCAGAAAGAAGAGCCATGCTTTGTTGAAATATCAAGTAGAAATGGACTAAACAGTGATTTTACGATATCAGTAACAGTGACTGTGATTTTCAAATATTGGTGATTTATACCAGTGATATTTCACTGTGACTGGCATTCACTGTGTCTTGATGGACCGATATTTTTTCAATTTCACAGCTTGTTGCTAGGTAGTAAGTAGGGACCTGTGAATGTGAACTGATATTTTGTCAACCACGGTAAAAGCTAATATTTAGCTGCTTTCCGAGTAAGCGAGTACAATCGAGTATTTCTGAGTACCGGGTATCTACTCGAATAGTCCCATGAAAATCGATTGGAAGGAAAACTAATTACTCAGGAGTTTGGCAGCTTGCAATGAAATTCGATACTTAAGTTCTTCCTATTGGCAATGACATCGACAATTGACATACAGTTACCTAATTTTCAGGTTTCATGTTGCTTGACTAATGTACAGTCAATACAAAAGTATTCTTTTTAAGAAGTTTCATACATTTGAAAAAAAGAGAAAGTAAAAAAGTTAATCAATAACTTATAATGAAATGTTATGTAAATTGGGCAAAATTAGTGGTCCAACAAACATTATGTTAAACTTGAGTACCAATATTAAAACTTATTTGACGTACTACTTGTAATTGTGTAATTTATTTAGTGATCTGTTTTACTACAATTGAAATTTATGTGGCATTAAAAATGAACTTAACATAATGGTGATTGGTTTAGAAAATGTTGTTTGGAGTGCAGGTCATTATTATATTACTAGTGTTATTTTATTTTAAATACCATACATCTAAAGTAGACGAAAAGAATCCAAAATGTGATTCGCTTAGTAAGCTCACTTTTCGATTTTGTTCTTAACAACAAATGTTTTCTATTGAAAACGCATGTGAATGAAACATTTAAACCATTAAAGTAATTTTTACATAGCAATCTGATACTGCTTTTGAAAAAAGAGCTTTATGAGATCAGTGTTTTAAATAAATAACAAGTAAAACACACCAGTCAATAAGGTAGATTCTCAATTAGCTGGTAGAAAATAAAAAATAAAATAAAAACAAGGTTCGCGAAGAGAGTATTTGAGTGTCTAGAAGAAGCAATTCTAACTCCATAGCTCAAGTAACTTTTATCATCTGATATCTCAATCACCGATACTTTTGAAATGGAGTCACTGGGAGTAACAGTGATCAAATGGTATCGCTGAAAAAACCAGTCACTGATCTATTGCCCATCTCTTATATCAAGTGATCTTAGTGTTAATTAAAGTAGATTCATCGCTACAAAGCCTTCATTTGGTTTATAGAAATATTTCTAACATAGTAGCAATATGACTACAATAAATCTTCGATTGAGATTAAATTAGAATTAGGAGGCTACAGCTCTGCATCCCCTTTCTAAATAATAAGTTTGTAGGTATTTTAAAATAGTTTAATTTTCTGAATTTAATATTAATTTCCTCACTATGCACTTTTATATCCTAACAAAATCAGAACCAAATTAAATCCTAATTTGATTTAAGAGCACAAACACAACTTACCAGTAAAGTAAGTTAATTTTATGTTTCTAAATGACTTATCAAATAGAGCAAGATTCACTAAGTTTAATAATAAATAGTTGTATTTGTATTAGTAATTGTGCACTGAACACATTATGCAAGAATAAACTCAACCTTAGTGTATAATTCATTCATGACCTAAGTTTAATTGGATGACAACTCAAAATAGTTACTAGAAATAGTCCCTAATATATCCCTACGCCAACAGCTGACATCTATCACTTTGGATCACTGTAATGAAAACAGATGGTAATATATGAATGTGATAGTTAACAAAAGTAATTTTGGCCAATATTATATATATATATATATTTGAGGTCGGACACAAAGCTTATTTATTGTTTTAATAAACTTAAAAAAAATTATTATTCACAGCATTTCCACAAAAGGTCTAATGAAAACCTTTAAAATGCTAAAATGGTGACCGACAAATTTAAACCATGTGGTTGAACATGACTGAAACAAGTTTTTTACAATTATGCAGCCACACATGGGATAATATTTTTATCAGTTAAATATTTTGAAATATGCATAAAATAATTTATTATGTATACAAAAAATAACAAGTATTTTCTCTTTTCCAAGTAAATACGATGCCTATATGAAAAGGTCTTGATGTATGCATTATATTACATGTCATAGATAACATTCCAAAACAAAGAATAAGTACTTTTAATTATGTTTACAATATTGTTTCGGATTGGGTAAAAAGATATTATTTAAAGTTATGAAACGGTGTAAGAAAACTTAAGTTTATGTTATTTTATTTTAAATGTAAAATATAACATGTAACTGAAAAACTTAAACATTTATGACAAAACAGTGATCTTTTACAAGTGTTGGCAACTCAAAACCTAATTATATGATTTTTGAACTGTCATCCAAGTAAAAACCTAGATGGTATCATAGAACAAAAATACATAAGTTTTATCATAAACTTTATTTAAAAAATGAGTTTCCAATTTAAAAAAAATTAACAGTGCAGTTAAGTTATAATTAAAAGATTACATTTTAGTTAATAGAAACAGTTTACATGACACCATATCCTAATTGACTTTCCTTAGATTTAGTAAAAAACTTCTGCTAAGTTGTTCATATTATGAGTCAACAAACCATATTTATAGCCTATGATTAAACGTATTAATTTTGACATATTAACATTAGAATCATATAAACTATAAGTAATTATATTCATTTTATTAAAAGAGCTCTTTAGACAAGAAAAACCACCAGCAATTTTTGACAAACATAAATATGATAATGAGAAAAGTTAATTTCTATATACAACAATGTTATTTGGAATAGAGCACAAGGTTATATCATGGTTTAGATTAGGAGGGATAGCCTGCACACTTAGCTGAGTGGTGCTAGAGTAAAAATTGTTTAGATAAATCACTAATAAACTAGTGCAAAAACACATATTTATATATAAGTTTTAACTGCCATTGCACCTTCTTAAGGTTCCAAAAGTAAAATTTGTTATTCTTGGTTGAATTGAAAGATTCATTTTTAACAGCTCACTAAGAAAACCAACCAGCAACAATACCTTCACTATAACAGCTACCAACCAATAAGCATTAAAAGGTCACTCCCCCATAGCTTAGCCACTAGAGCAGAAATAATATTCTCATAACAATGGCCTTTAAATACACAAGAAACTGCAACATGATTTTACTTACAGAGATGACCTCAAATAACTGGAGAATAATAATATGCACTTTCTGAACAAGCTTATGACATCAGCACACAAGAATTTCTAAGAGAAAGACCGAAAGGGCTTACCAATTTTGCCAGGAAAGGTATTTTGACACCACAATTGACACGATACCAACAGCTTTACTTCCCCTCTGAAGGAAGTTGTGCTACAGATTTTTATCACTCAATAAAAATTCGATGGCCCTGGCTGAGTTTGAACCCACAAACATCGGGCTCTGAGGTGAACACTTTATCTCAAGACCACAAAGGCCAACCTCTGGTTATTACATACAAGATTCCCACTATTATTAATACATAATTCCCTACATCTTCTGGGTTTTCAAGAAGGAATTCCCATTTTTTCTAGATACATTATAGAATGTTATAGAGAAATTCATTTGTTTTTCATAAAAATTACTATTGTAAAGTCATTTTGGAGCATATTTTCCATTCGACAGGGGCATTATTCCAGGCAGGGTGGGTGGGTATTCAATCCAATAGGGCAGTGTTGAGCAGTAGTCAGATTGGTGACCAACCAGGGGCCAACGATGAACCATTCAGAGGTGGATGGAAGGAGTAAAATTATGGGCAAATCATGTTAAACAAAATTGTGAAGTCATGTCATTGCTTTTTTAGCAAAGGATGAGGCGGGATAAAGAAAGACATGTATTCAAATCAGTGGGGTTTATTCTTCAGTTAGCTTTCTTTTCTATGCAGTTTAGTATAACAAAAAAAAAGGTAATATTTCTTGTGTTTTCCCAGTTTTTCAGTTGTGTGTCAACACTGTACATATTACCCTATTTTTAAAACATGTTTCTCAAAATTCAATCATTCTCCCTTACACAAAATGTATTCACAAATCATTTGAAAATAACCACTTCATGACCAAACAATTTGCATAGTATACTTGTTAGACCTAAGTTTCTAGACCCGGTTCATTTTCCTTCAATTGTACCTCATAAAAAACTTGAACCATACATAAACCAACAAATTCATTCTCCAATAACTAACAAAAGTTACTCTCTCTAAAAGGCTACTGTACATGGGCTTAAGAAAGAGAACAAATGGTAACCAACATGATAATATAAAGATCAAAAATAAAGAAAAACCTGTATTGTTATAATAGGGTATGTCACAATAATAAATATATATATTATATAACACAATTGCCTAATTTATCTATCTATCTAGTCCAAATGTTGCCATCTATATAATGCAATCCTAACAGAAAAAAAAGCTATCTATTGATACGCAACCTTGCAGTCCAATGAAGAACAAGTTTATTCTTGGAAAGTGAAGAAGCTGCCTATGGAAGTTTCTAAATATTACATTTTAGTCTGTATTAGAGTATTAACTAAACAATTTTTACTCCAGAACCCTCGGGTATGTAATAATATAAGCCATGTTATATATACAGCAATAAAATAGTCTTGAGATAAATAATAATAATTAAAGAATTTATAATAAAAATTATTTTGCCTGAATAAAATATGAATAGAATAAAAGCCCAAAATAAAAGGTTGAAACATATTTCAAATCTTGTCATGGCCCCTGAAAACATCTTTTGTTATTATAATAATTTATTGCCCTTTCTGCGTGTTGCAAGACTTCTTGGCTTAACTGTTGTAACATTTCAAGGGGAAAAAAAAAGAAAAAAAATATCCAAATATCCTTTCTCCATTAACCTGATACCCCCTCCTCTGCTCCCTAATAATTCTCGCATATACCTGAATGAATATTGCTGCCAATACTTAGTGTCATCCACCTTCTGTGTAGTTGTACCACGGTCAGTTGAGTTTCAGGTTTCTACAAAGTTTCAAAAATATGAAATATTTGCCATAAGCAAGTAACATCACTTTGGGGGTAGGGGTAGGAATGATGAATTTTACAACTTTGAAGCTACATCGAAAGATTAATGACAGCTGAAATATAAATTTATTTTGAACTTTTATGATCCTGTGCGGTTATGTTAATTTACTTATTATTATTATTATTATTATTATTATTAGCACTGCGTCTTACTACCCGTTCGGGTTATACACACTTACCCTAATTGTGTAATGGTAGGGTGAATGTGAGATGAAATGGAGGACCTACAGTTTAACGTGGAATCCGAACCACGGTGGAGGCCTGGCATGTTAATTTACTTAATGTTTACATGTTGTAAATTATATTTGGTGCTTGTAAAGGAGAAATAGGATTAGGAATGAAGATATTTGGACAAGAGTTGGGATACAGGGAGTACATGAGATAGTAGAGGAAACAAGACCAAGAAAGAGAAGGGAGGAGCAGATAACAGCAAGTGTGCAGATGAAAGGAGATGAATGGAGGTATTTTATTAAACTGACCTGGCCACAGATTGGAAACAGTTTATATGGAGAAGAAGGATGATGTTAAATAATTTAACATATGTGGGGTTGTGTATTGTGTTATTTTAATTTCAATTACTTAACCATTAAAAGCATAATAAATATTAATCAATAATTGACTAGCGTTAATCTTAAAGCTGTTTATACATTGTGTAAATGAAGTCCTTTTCTGTAAAAATAACAACAAACTAATAACAAATGATTAAAATGTTGCTGTTATTTGAATTCAATTTTATAATGGGCTTTTACTTTAGTAACATTATTATAAGTCTATAATATATAATACATAATATACAAAGCTTTGGTTTAAAATTTTGGATCTATTTGATTATTATCATAATTGCACTCCTCACTTTCTCCTTTAAAAACTATATTATTTAAACTACAAATAAATAATTTTCAAACATTTTAACTGTATCAACTTTAACTCTTAAACACCCACATTGGTGGTAGAATGGTTTGAGGCATCACTCCCGCAAGATTAAGTTGCCAGTGAATTGAGGGTGAGATCAGGGTGCCAATCCTGGCCGGCTGTACAGAGGGTGGTTTTACATAAATGGTTGCCCACTCTCCCTTCACACAAATGTGGGTACATTTCTTCTAAAGTCTTAACTTCTTCATCCCTACCTTGTTTAGTGTAGATATCCAGATTGTCAAGATTGATATAGATTGTTGGATAAAATCCAAAATTATGTATCATTTATCTAAAAATTCGCAGCAACCTATTTGAGCAATATTCTTCATAAAAAAAAAGGGCATTAGGATTATAGAAACATACTAAGTGCATATGTTTGGGTATTAAATGGACATGTATTGTAGGAAAAAGACCTTGCCAGGCACATATTTCAAATACATTATTTTAACTCATTTGAAGATTCAAAATAAACTCCAATATATTAAGTGAATAAAGTCCATCTTAATCGTATGGAGATTTGCTGGCCTTAAAATTTTAATAAAAAAAAAAATTAAAAACATAATAATATAAAAATAAAAATATAAAAAATAGTTAACTCCCAATTTTTTTTATTGTCAAAGCCAATAATTTGAATTTATAATCATACTTAAAAGAAAATAATGAATTGAAAACATTCTACAATTAAATTTTTGTGGCAACTAAGCAAATTTTTTACATTCATGACTGCCTATTAAAAATAATTATATTAATGACAAGATATGTGTAAGCTTCACTTTACTTTTTGCTTTGTTTTCTGTAATTTTATAATGGTTTTTAAGAACATATATTAGAGCATGGTGCAGATTATACCAAGGATTAACAGAATACTCTTTTGGCAGCACCTATTATTTGAATGTTTTATCACTAAAATTGTCATGATAACTGTACATATCAGATAAATTACCAACACCACACATTTAATTATAAGTTTCAATAATGATCATTTATTCACTTGTTTTTATTGGCCCTAATTGTATGTTCTAAGCAAAATGTATAATTTTCTATTTCCCTCAATGTTTTTTTTAAAATAAATTAATTCATATTTTTTTGATTTTAGTAATTTTTTACCCCTGTTACTTGATAAATTATCTGACACCTTAGCTCAGTCGGTAGTGTGTGTGCCTACTGAGTTAAGAGTCCCGAGTTCAATTCCTGGCATGGCCGAAAAATTTATCATTGGTGAAATGTGGGTTAACCCTTTCACAGTGATGAGTTAACGTCCGAGGACTGGATTTTGTGCCTGTCCTAGTGTTTGGTTAGATTATAAGGCATATGAAGCTATGACAGGCCTAGCAAGTAATAGTGGAAAATATATGGCTTGAATAAAAAAAGACCCATGCCACAGATGGGAAACAGTAATGAATGTACTGTACTGTGTTTGCATTATGTAACCTACTAAATGTTCGAGACCAGCAAATCTCTGAAAGTGTAAACTGGGCTCTTGTTTGGATTTATGATCTTTACAACTAGACAACATGATATAACTCTCGAAGGAAGACCTATTTTCATTTAAGAGGTATAATTGTGTTTAAAAAAAGTACATGAACAATATAGAGAAGAGTTTCAATAATTCAAGGTTTCGTATATTCCGATCCAGTCAACAGAAAACTAATGTTTGAAATATAGTTGTGTTTTGTGAGATGTGAGGAGGGGTCAGTTAGTTAATCATGAGTTTTCGAGGATTTATCTCCCCTTATGTCTCTTTGGGTGTCTAAAAATTAAACGGTAACTTCAATATTGTTAAGATATTGCCACCTGTGTCAAGGGTTTTTGCTTTATTTACAGTCTCACAACTATCCTTTTCTGTTAATTTCCCCTGTGTTATTCTGTATAATTGCGAGTTTATGATTATATGAGGTACTCTTTCAGTCCCATCCACCCTTGAATTATCAAGACTCTACTGCAATAATACATTAATACATCAAGTCATGTTATCTGCATATGTCACTTTTGATAGATATCAATACTTATAAAATAACACACATAATACAGTAAATGTTTTCAATGTTGGTTGTAAAGAAATATGTATGAGTTTTTTTAACTGCTCTTCTAACAAAATTAGGCTGTAAATGTGGGAAATAAAACTAAACTTTTTACTTATAAATACCAAAATAAAACTTTGTAAAGGCCAAAGTAGGCCAATGAAGTATACTGTACCATATGGGATAGTATTTGTATGTTGGAGAAGTGATATTAACTACTTCCAAGGCCTGTGTACTTAAGGCTCAAATGGCACAAAGAACATGTTATATAAAATGTACAATTACAACATTTGTGTATATCAAACTAACAACTAATACTGGCTAATCACAAAGTTTTAGTGGCGACCACACCCACTAGCCTACATACATGAAATTTAGTGTTTGTTAGTTTTTTGTGTTTCAAAGTTTTTAAACAAATGGCTTATCTTATTTTAAGACGCATATTTTACAATTAATACTTAAACAATAAGTGCTTATGTAAATGTCTATGAAAAATTTTGATGACATAAAAAATTCATTGATTTTTAATTTAGTTTAGTTTATTTTAACCTTTTCTTTAGTTTTATCACTTTCCTTTATTATAAAATTATCTAGCCATTGGGCTACCTCATTTTTAAACAAATAATTTAGTTTTTTGAAAAAAGTTTTGAAAGAAGATATATATATATATATATATATATTATATATATCAAAATTTAAACACATACAAGTCTTTTATCAAGTATCTATTAGCTAGTTTAAAAATGTGTGGGTGAGTAAGAACTCACAAATTCAAGTTGAAGTCAAGTTAAAGTAGTTATTTGACCTAGACTCAAACATTTTTCTGAAATTTGAAAAATATGAGTACATTTGAGTTTTATCTTGAGAACGCCTGGATTAATTAATTTGCTTTGATTTTAATACGTTATTTCATAGCAGACTTCTTAATATTTCCTAATGTATGACTAAAAAAAAAAATATTATAGCTACATTAGATTTAGTTAAAAATTTAATTTGTGAGGTCATAACTTTTTTTTTTTCACAAAGGATTTCAGTCCTTAAAAAAGTCATGTGGTTTGATGGTTTATTCATAGATCTATTACACAAATTCAAATCAAAATATTTGATGGACCCATATTGCTCTATATTACTTTAACTCGAATAAAACTTAATGTTTTCATTGAAACAACTTGAAGTGAAAAATACCTTTATATAAATATATATGCATATCCCACTTTATAATGTAAGCATAGTATACCAAAATAAATTAAAGATTATTTTAAACTCAATATAGATTTTAATCAGTCATTTGAAAAAGGAGTCAAGTTACAACTAACACCAATGGACTTGACTCCTTTTTCAAATGACTGATTCATTTGAGGAAGTATATGGTCAATAAATATATTATAGAAAAGAAAGTGACTTGCCCATAGCATTTGTCCAAAAACAACTAGGTAATTTATGTATTGAAGATTTCATCCCAGTGCTAAAAAAAAAATATATATATATATATAATGATGACACAAATGTCAGTTTAGAGTGCCTTTAGTCTAAGCAGAGATTACAAAATGAGAATATTTTCGAGGACACAGATGTCAGTTAAAAGCTACTTTAGTCTAGAAGCAAAGATTACAAAAAGAGAATTATAAACTACATTATGTCACCAAACCATTCAAAACTATCCCTGTGCAGTGAAGTTATTTATTTGCACTATCTTTTTCAAAATATTTAAAATTACAACGAACAAGCTTGAGGAGCTTACTGGCATGAACTAGAGTGCCCTTAGTTGGAAGCCAATACAATTTTGTCACAGAGCATCATTTGTTTCAAACCATGCAATTAATGTAACTGTCCAATTGAGCAAACTAATGTATTTGGTAACATACCTTTGGCTAATTTTAGGAATTTTTGATTTTTGTGGAGTGTAATATAACTTTAATGCATTAAAATACTGAGGAAATTTATTCTATAATAATAAGGTTAATAGCTTAGTTTTTTTTACATTTGCATTAAAATGTATTCCAAAAGGTCACAATTATTAACATTACAGTGGCCTATATACATATTAATTTTTTTTCTAGGTGTATGTAATAATACTTTATTTTTGTAACAAATAAACACTATTTTGTCTAATATGGTTTAAACAGCACATTTTTGGTAGAACATTTTTTATTCCAACAAAAGAGCACCTTTTGGTTTGACTATACCATGGAAGTCAATATCCCACTGCTTAAAAAATTCAAATCTAACTAATTTACATTTAAATACTTAACCTCGTGCATTTTACAAGTAATTTAGATTAGAATACACTCTTATTTTGTTAAACTTTCATACTTTAAATATTTAAAACTACTATTAAAGTATTATTTACTGTCAACATTATTATTTTAACAACTTAATACTAAAAATTATATTATAGTTTTAGTAATGGTACTGAAACTCAAATTATTCGCATTTTCACAACCATACATAACATTTACAATAAGTAAAAACAAAACAATTGAGAATTTAAAAAATAAAATTTGTTACATAATTACTAGGCCTACAAGTTAAATAAAACATTGAAAAGAGGATAGGTCAAGGTTTACACACTTATCATCAAAATGTAGGCCTTGCCCTCCTATCTTCTTTTCAGTATTTAGTTTAATATAGCTTTTGGTGACATTTTTATTTTGTTTACTACTTAAATAATATACCCAGTTTAAGTTCCTAGTGATTTGTCTGATTTAAGTTTAAAGTAAATTTCATTGCTATAATTTTAGAAACCATTTTCATATCAATATCATAGCTTAAAAGCCTTATTTGTATTAATAGCTAAACTTATCTATACTTTATGAAGATCCTTTAAACAATATAACTTTTTAAGGGAAACCTATTACAGTAAAGTCTCGGAAACTCGGCATAATGTGGACTGAGATGGTGTTGAGTTATTGAAATGTCGAAGTTTATGAATTAACTTGCATAAGATGTATGTTTAATATGTCATGTTTACTAAACAAGGATGAATCACAGTACAGTATTGAATATCATTGGTACAGTTGCATTGTATGGTACAGTAACAGTAATATACTTACAATACAATATATTACATGTTAAATTTTTTTTTCTGTACCGCGTCTTACTACCCATTCAAATTATTAACTTATGTGCTAATTACGCTAATTGATTAGGAATTGGGAAGGTTGAATTTATAGGAGGTGAACCTGCATTTGCATGCAGGTAGAGCGGAAAACCATTTAGGAAAAACAACCCCCAGTTCACCCGACCAAGATTCAAACCTAGATCTCACCACCCACTGCAGTCAAATTCAACAAGAAACTATTGTGTTAGCCAACTACATCACCAAGGCGAGTTACGTGTTAATATAATGGTGTATATACATATGTGTAATATACAGAAACGCAGTACAGTACTGTACATATAATATTGTATTGATTCGAATAACACGTTACTGAATTGGGAAACTAACAAACACAGCACTTGTAAAAACACCACAGCATGACTGTTCCACTCGAGTTACACAAACTTAAAGGTTATACAGTTGAATGACCTTGAATTGTGATGACTGGCGCCAACAACTGTGTGCATGTGTGTGTGTGTCGAGTTATCGAGGTTTGAGTTTCTGAGACTCTACTGTATTACTTTTTGGGGTATATTTTGTTAGAAGTGGAAAAGAGTAAGGAAAGAGAGATAGAAACAAAATTAGTTTCCTTAATGTGTTTCAATCCCTCTTTTCTGTAAATTCTTTCATATTTAAACAAAGAAAAAAATAACATAGAACTTATGTATAAGAATTTATTCTTTGGCACATGTATATGCTTAAAACTTTTGTGTATACTTCTATATTTAACAACACTACTTTATACCAATTATCATTTATTTACAATGCATCTGACCTGCTTTGGTGGCAGCATGAATTATGGCGTCACTCTCACAGTAGATTAAACTGTCAGTGACGAGGAGAATAAGGTTCAAATCTCTCTTGGTTGAATTGAGGATAGGTTTTTCAAATGTTTTTCCACTTTCCCTTCACACAAATGCCAGTACACTTCCTCCAGATTTAACCTTCCTCATTTCTAAACCATTAATGTTATTAGTACAAAATCATACAAACTGATTGGTTAGTATGATGTGGTGCTAAAAAAAAAGACAGTGCATCTGGTAAGCTGAAATAACATATCTGAAAAATATGAACGCAAACCCAAGATCTTTGGATAAATACTAGAGATGGGCCACTCGAATCTTAGAATCCACCGAATCCTGACAAGTATTCAAGATTTGAGGATTCGATGATTGAATCTTTCACTTCATAAACAAAGCATAATATTTTTGATTCAAAAATTAGTTAGGCCTACTTGAAAAGCACAACTTAATCCGTAATCTTTATTTTGTCGGACAAAAGAGATTAGCATGAATAAAATCTTTATTTAAAAAAAAATTGTTAGGTGTGGAAACTCTTACGTGATTAGTACCCTACCGTCCCACCTCTATGGGAAACTTGGATTCAACCGTTTTGGCACATGCTCACTTCTAAAACTCTCACCTCACAAACAATCTTATAAATATTTTAATGAACACATTAAAACACTTCAAAAACTGAAAATCAAAACTAGAATTACAAATAAACTCAAAATAAATCAATCAAATTATGTTTTTTTTAATAGATGTAATAACACATTACACATGATACAAAGTCAGCCACTATGACGTATATTATGTTTACTCGCCCGAGTGAAGATTAAAATAAAGATACTGTTAATTCTTACTACCCTAATGGTTTTAATTATCTACAATTATGCAAAGAACCCCAAATGATTGTATATGTTCCTTAAGTTTGACATTTTGTTAGGTTTCATGAAAAATAAATACTATCGACAGTCAAATACCAATAAAACTGTTTATTTATACCTACCGGCCTACATATTGTATATCGATTGTTTGTTTAAAATCGATTCAGGTAATCTGATCACTTAGTAAGTGCTCTCGAGTTTTAAGAATCAAATAATGACTTACTAATTGATTATTTGTTTTTAAATTGATTTTAACTAAGAGTTTAATATTTTAAAAATATGTTATTGAAGTAATTGTAAAAATATTAAAATGTAGTCCTGCCTTATACAATGAGAATGAACATATTAGAGTTGAAAATATGTTCGTATTTTTAAATAGAATGTATTCTCAGAAATCAATATATCGCAATAATCGAATATATTTCTTGTTTTCTACATGCTGATAGATAATGGATATATAATAAAATAATAATAAAACATACTTAAGCATTATTGAGTCCACTATTTCCAATGTATCTTTAATTGTTAAGCATTTTGTTTTAGTCTTTATTAGAAATTTTTGTTTGTATTTTTATTTTTGATATTTTATTAAAATAAATTATAATCCTTCAATGTTGATTATAGTTGATCAATGGATAACTAACTAGACCTAATCTGTTTATTTCAAATGTTTTTTTTTTTTTTAGAAAATTAATTCATTCTATCATCACTTTTAAAAATAACTAAAAGACACTCAAATTTTGATTGATTTGATTTTAAATAATATGGGCCTAGATTGTTTAATTTGGCTGGATTTTGACCAGTATTTTCCAAGGGGTGGTTGAGGTTGATTAAAATTAAAAGCACGATTGAAATCTTAATTTACAATTTAGGCCTACATTGTGTAATGTAGGTCTATTTGTAAATCATTAAAATTTCTAACAATTTGCTAGGATTTGGATTCAAGATTCGAAAATAAAATATAGATTCGGATTCGAGAAATAGTGGATTAGACCCATCTCTAATAAATACATTGTTACTTTACCAAATAGATGGCAAAAACACAATCTAGGGTTCAGGGCTTAGCTGTACAAGACACATTTTTTAAATATATCATTATTTAGTGTTTACGTATTTAGAACAAAGTTAAAAAAAGATATTTCAATTTAAAGACACCAATTTAAGCAAACCATTAGAATATAGGAGAAACCAGTACAAATAAAATAAATAAATAACCATATGTTTAAAATAGTACATTATTGTTAGCCGTAACAAACCTGTAGCTTGTATTTAATGTTTCCTTATACCTGTACTTGGTTCTCTTTCTTCAATCTTCCTCCATGTAAAAAATTATATCTTAAGAGGTGTGTGAAGTTTCGAAAACTTCAACTTTACTTTTAATATCTATTAGCTTCAACATAAATTTTTAAAAAAATCAGCTTTACAGTTAAAATGATTTGGAAATAAGAAGAATATCCACAGTTAAATAAACAATTACTTATGTTATATTTTTATCATTCTGTACTGTTAAGTACATTAAAAATTATTGTTCACATGACAAAAAAATATTAAGTTATCAATATGAAAGGTTTGATAGTGTGGGTGTGCGAAAATTCAAAAAATTTGAAGCCGAAGGAAATCTTCATATATTAATTGAAGTCTTATATGAAGATTATATGACACATTTTACATCAAATAAATAAAATATATTTTTAACATTATGAGTTTTAGAACATATTTGCTTATGTTTTTGGTGGCATTTGGAAAATGTCCTTAATATTTTTGATTTCAAGATGCCCATAACATTAAACCTCTAACCCCCTTGATCACAAACATTGATTGGTACCAAATGAAGATGAATTTATTCCTCTTGAAAGTGTAGAATGAAATAAACAAATAGTTTTTTTTTATTATTTTAAAATTCACACACACACACAGCCATTTCAGTTGTTTACTACATGAATCAGTATGTTCAATTCAAATTCCTGTTAATGTGTAGTCTAGTGGCAGAGTTGATAGATAGTTGAGCGCATGTGCGAGGAACATGACATTCCTTGAATTATTGAAAAATAAAGTACACAAATAGTAATAACTTTAAAATGAAAACTGCTGTTAATTTAAATAAAATCTTAAGATATTTTACTAAAAATAAAATTTAAAAACTCTTTAAAAAAATGTTCATTTTATACATATTACGTGAAGGATTAATTTGAGTAAAATTATTTTCATCAAGGTTGTATTATTTTCAAGATTGGCTATAGGCGCATTTAAAATCATAACCATATTTTTTAGTAATTTACATGGCAAGATTTAAATGGATTTATAGAATCAAAAGTTCCCTTGTTGATTTGTAAAACAGAAAAACTAGAATTTTGTAACATTGGACTTTTCTAACTTATAAACGCACCCGCCGAATTAACTTAAACTCGTATTTTTCTATAACGTTCTTGTCCTTAAACGTCCATTAACTTTTGTGTTTTGTTATTTGTATCTTGTGTGTTAAAGATTAGTAAAACACCATGCAAGGAAAATCCAATGATAAAGTGTATGTAACATTTATATGTTAGCAATAAGCTACACATATTAGTGTTAAGAAAAAATGCAATATTTAGTTTGATGTAAGAGAAATATACTCAATGTCAACATAATATCTTTACTCAAAATTAGACAGAAAAATATTCAAACTTTGATTCAGCTTTAAGAATATTTCCCATTTTTGAACTTGACTTGACTTCAAACCAAAGAAGTGGACTTCGCACACCCCTATTTAATAGTAATTTGATTTCTCAACTTAGGCCAAAATATGGTTAGAATTAAAAACAAATTGTAAATTATATATGGTCTATGAACTTTAGCACACCACTATTATAATTATATTATGAGCGAGACAAATTTTTTTTCTCTATGGTTTATTTCAAATCAATTGTATATTTGTAGTGGTTAGTTCGTTTTGACCTTGACAGCAATATTTTCACACCCTTTGAAGCAAACAAAAAACATCAGCCATGGCAACAAAACTAAATTTTGTTTTGTTCTTATGAATTGGTTCTGTTATTGCACTCTAATCAAGTAAGTCTGAACTTTTTTTGAGTGAGAAAACCAATTCTTAACTCAAATCTAGGACCACCAAATACTGTTAATGTTAATAGTAAAAATGTAGATAGCCCAAATGAGTAGAGGGTGAACAAAATATAAAATAATTAAAAACCAATAGGTAACCTAATATTTTCAAACCAGTACCATGAATTCAGGGAGTGTTTTCACCTGCACGGAGACTTTTGTGTACTTAGAACAAACATGGAACCGGAAGACAGCCAGGTATCGTAATTAAGTATAAAGACTAGTTTAAAAGAGTTGTGAATTATGTGAAAATAACTCTGCAGTCACTTTAAACAATACAAGGCAACAATGTGTATTTTATATACCTGGATATATTTATGCCATAAACTCAGAGCATGGAAAAATCAGCATGATGAGGTTTTAGAAATGCTGTTGTTAGAACCATGGCTTGAAATGGTTTTTAACTCTTTTAGCAACAAAGTTGGCTAAATATGTTCAGACGATGGTATTTTATTTAGTAATTTACAATTATCAACTGACAATTGTTAATAATTTCATACAGCATTTTAAAACGTAGCACAGTATCTCATTCCTGTTTCTACTTGAAAAATGCTGACTTGCTAAAGGCATATCCTGGAAGAGGGAAACCTGTTGCTAAGGATTGCTGATTTGAGCAGATGTGGTGTTCCACTTTTAAGGCATATAGATACATTGATTGTGACTTGTTTAGGTCTTTTTTTTAACAATTCAAACATTTTGTTTTATAAAATTGGTTTCAGCATTCATAGGTACTTTGAGCAGGAAAAGTAATAAAAGATCTAAAATATCTCTATAAGGAAAAACCTCTTTTCACTTTATGAGGAAATTGTATTATATTTGATAGAAAGTGTAGGAAAGGTGGATAGAAACATCCTTTTCTTGCATTTGTCATTTACGTTATTCCTTTTACACGTTCCTATCTATGTGTCTATCATTCGTTACCATTTTTCATTTTCCCCCTTTTGTGTTTTATGATTTTCCCTTTTAGGAAGTTTTGTTGCATATTTAACACTCCTCCCTGATGAGTACCGATAGAATGAAACCTAGGTCGAAGGATTGGGTGGTAACAATCGATTTTCTTCAAGAGGCATCCAATGTCACCTCTTTGTCCAATAGCAGCACTGTAAAGTGTGAACTGTGTTCTTCTTTTTATTGTAAAAGCCATATTGTGTTTGTCACTTTTTTATGTTTCTATCCACTTTTCCTGTACCTTCTTATAAATATAAAAGATCTAAAATGTATATTTTTAACATCTAAAAAAATAAAGCACATTCTCCAACAAATAAATTAGTGTCACACAATCTTTATAGAAGTTAATTTTAACATCATAAAACTAACTATTTAGCTCAAAAAGCATGTTACCTGAATTAAATAGCTCTAATTCTAAAAGGTACATGTATCACAGCTTCTCAACATAGTTTGCTGGCAGTAAGCCCTCCTTCCCTCTTAGTCTACCTGACCACCAGCCACCTTCATCTAAAATGTAAATAAAAATATACATTAGAGAAAGCATACACTTGTACAATTAAATACACATGACTAGCAAAGCTTGAGAGATCAAAATGATCTTTAGTACAGGTACACCCACATCAGATTTCATATTGGTAGTTTTGAAAAATGACATCTGGACACGGGAATCAAACCTGGACCAAAACTTAGTGTGCCAATACTTCAATACTTCAACAATGAGCTATCCAAGATTTGTCTCATATATTTATGATGGGGTGGAAGGGAGCGCGAGTATAAGTCCATATTTTTTTGCAGTTCTTATACGATAAAACCTTTTTTGGCCAAAATTTTAAAAATATTAATTCGGTCGATACATTTACTTTCATTTTCTACACATAGTAATATTGACAGTTCTTGAATATGAATCATGACTCATGAACATAATGGAATATGAAAAAAAACTTTTTAAGTGAAGACATAAGGTGCTGTTAAAATTTCGCTTTGCCCGTGACAAATATTCAGGAGCTGTCTTGAGATGTGTAGAAAACTAAACTAAATGTATGTAATGAAGTGATTTTTTTTTGTCAAAATAAGTTTATTACAAAAACAGCAAAAACATGGACTTTAATACAAACTTAAGAGTCATTCGTCAGTTAAGGTGACGTAATTGTGATCTTGAAAACCAGAGAGCAGCTATTCGTTAGCAGTTTTATAGGGATTTTCTAAAACATTTTGATGGGTCAGAAAGTTTTATAAAATATTTCTTAAGAGTTCTGAAAAAAATATCATTTTTAAACATTTTTTCCCCTGCCAAACTAATTATTTGTTAACAAATTACTTCTGTGGACAAAAATCATAAAGAACAATTTTGTATTCATTAATTCAAATTGTAAGTAAAGATTAAAGGAAGGGAAATCTACTGGAGCGCTAAGTAACAATGCAAACATTCAGACTTAATTTAATAAAAGGTTTGTTATTAAAATACTGTTAGTTTAAAAATTGAAGTGAAACACATTAATATATCACTAAATCATTAAAAAGTTTAAAGATTATGTTTAATTATATACAATAAATAAAGTAAAATAAGCACTTACGTTCTTTGATTATTTCAATTATGTCTCCGTCCTTGAAAGATATTTCGTCAAGGTCCTGTGCTGTGTAATCAAACATGGCCTTGCATTTGGGGAGGGAAGGCTTGGGCCTCATGGCGGGGCGAGGTTTACCCCCTCCCGGCACCGGCTTCACCCCCGAGGATAAACTTGCCCGTTTCTCACTGTATGGGAAGAAACACAAGTAAAAACTTATAACATTTGTTTTATCTATTTTAAAACACTTAAACCTTTCATAAAAATGTGCATACATAGTGTTTGTAAACTGTAGTAGAGTTATCAGTAAACAAACATCCCTCATTTTTTGTTCTTTTGGTGAAACAAATTGTTATGTCAGTTGACATTAAGAGAGATATGTGACATATAAATAATTTAGTTGAGTTATGTCTAGAAAATATCATCAAATAAAAAAATCTATCCTATAATTTGTGAAAAAATCAATAATATAAACAAAACAAGACAACATATACGATCAGGTTTTTTAAAAATGTATAGTAACAAAAGTCGGTGACCTGGCGGTCTAGGGGTAAGGTGTCAGACTTCTGTGCTGGCGGCTGGGGTTCAATCCTCGGTCCCGGCACAGATTTATCTGCTTACCAAACCCTTCCTTCACCTCTGACAAGACATCTTGTGAATGTGGGGAATGCCAGGCCTCCATCGTGGTTCAGATTCCACATTAAACTGTAGGTCCTCCATTTCATCTCACAATCACCCTACCAATACACATTAGCATAAGTGTGTATAACCCGAACGAGTAATAAGACGCGGTGATGATAATAATAATAATATAGTAACAAAAATAAGAAAGATAGTTATGACTTACACAACTAAAGTCAAATATTTGTGTGCCCTAGCCCTTGATTGGATTTTTATTCTATAAAAACTCCTCAGAGTGAGTATATAAAC
>CABFOV010003759.1:0-33083 GCA_902141375.1 Timema poppense | reverse complement strand
ATAATATTTCAGCATTGTTGCCTTTATCAAACACAAAGAAGAAGAAAGTACATATAACACAAACAATGGAATGGATGGAGTAATCCATTGTTTGTGTTATATGTACTTTCTTCTTCTTTGTGTTTGATAAAGGCAACAATGCTGAAATATTATATTTGTGTTAAAATGTGTGTGTGACTACTTCTACTATAGAAGAGAGAAGAAAGGAAGAAGATGTCACCTCTGTGCATTGGACTCTTCCCACATTTTACTTCTTTTCCTAGGTGGGCTTTCTTCATCAAATTTACTCGTAATAGTTTATTTTTCCCTTTTCTTTAGTTTTAGCAATAAGAACATGTAAAAGGAACAAATAACATAAATGACAAACACAAGAAATACAGATATAAATAATGTTGAGTAAGTGATAGTGAAGGAAGCTAACCTGAAAGGCTAGTTGGGTTAGGCCTAGAAAGGAGCAACACATTTCTTACACTGTGTAAGAATAAATGAAAAGAGAAGTATGTTTGCTCAAATCCTTAAAGATATTCGAGATTTGAGGATTCAAGAAAATTTTGGATTCAGGCATCAATCAATAAATACATATATTCCAAGTGAAATTCGTTGTATAGCGTTCTTATACTGTTTATTGGTGGTTTAGAACCAATTATAATTATAGGATGAACTTAACAACTAGGCCCCAGACCAATAATTTAACACTTAACTGAGTTACTATTTCATGGTTTAAATTAGGAGGGCTATATAGTCAGCACACTACCTACCTCCTAATTTAAACCATGATTTAGCCTAGTGCTCTATTCTGAATAACTTGAGTTACTAACTATTTGTACTTTCTATTATTCTATCATCTTTATATTTCCTCTTATGTTCATAATTTTTCCCAAAATTCAGAATTAAATTTGAGGATTCAGAATTAGAAGGTAAATTGGAGATTTGAATTTGTAAAATAGTGGATTCGACCCAACTCTAATAAATATATTAGGAAGACTGTATAGAAGTATTGTACAGAACTGTTTAAAAAAAAATTATTTAATTCTAAGTTTTACAACTAATCTCACGACAGGAATGTAAGGAATGTAATCTTGAGTGTTCTCACCCTGACATGCCAGACTCTGGAGTCCTCATGAAGTTTTGGTTTCCTGAAGGTGGCTGCTGTGGCCGAGATGAAGCCGAGTGAGCAGTTGCTGCAGCAGTTTTCATTTTAGGAACTTGAGCATCTCCTCCTGTAGAGGGACATTGACATTGGCAATGGCATTAGTCAAGCACTTCAAAGAATCATGATTAAATTTTTTATGTTTTAAAAATTTGATCAATAAGAAGTTAGAATTTTTTTATAGCAAAACTCAAAATACTCTATATTTTGATTTAAGTACTTTTCAATTTTATTACTTTAGACTTTATAGTTAACTATATTTGATAAATATTTATCAAAATATAAAATATTGCACCCAAAGGATGGTGATTATTGGTTTCTTGATCATGGTTTAAATTAGGAGGGATAGCAACCACACTCACCTTAGTGATACTGAAGTAGAAATGGTTTAGATAAAACACTAGAATACCAAAAACCCACAAACTCATTTTTAAGGACAAACTTTCACTGTTACAGACGTTTTCAGGTCAAGAAAGTTAACTAGTTTTCTTGGTTGGACTGAAAGATTGACTGTCAACAGCTGATTGTTGACTTTCATTCCTGAATAGTCTGCACTGCTTGGCTTGAATAGCTATATAAAAAAAACTAAAAGTTGTGTTGCATAATACTACATATATTATTTTGAGGATATGGTTGGTGTACAAATGGACAATGTGAATGTGAGAGTACTACAATATGCAGATGATGCCATAATAATGGCCGAGAATTAAAGTGACTTGCAGAATGCATTAAATAGTTTGAGTGTGGTGACAAGCAGAATGGATCTTTGTATATAATATAATATAATAAATATAATATAATATAATATAATATAATATAATATAATATAATATAATATAATGTTATTCAATTATAAAACAACTAACACAAATATTCACACTTGGATTTGACTTCAATAATATTTAACCTTTTTGCTGCGTTATTCGGACATATCCGACCTTGTAGCCCACGTGCAATATTTATGTGGCAGAAAACATTGTGGAGGAATTTATTAGTGTAATATTTGTTATATTTACCATGTTATTCTACTGTGTTAGTAACATTTAATTGATGATTGATGAATTCGTGCCATTTGAAGTGAAAAAAAAAAATTGGTTATTATGGCAATTGAAAAAAATCAATAATTCAGTGCGTTTTAAAATTTATTTTATTTCTTCTAATTTCTACTTTATTTTTGTTCTTTACCTAGTTCTTATTTTGATGCCATGCCTAACACAAATATATGATCTTATAGACTGCACTGAGGAAAGCACCAATGTAGCACAAAATTGTTCAAGTTGTGTTGAAAGTTTTCTTTTTATTATATAAGGCCTATATTAGGCCAATATTTGGCCTATCAAATGCTCATTTTGTGATTGGTTCGACACTATTGAGGGTTGCTAGTAAAATAAAGAATAGTTCTGATAGCAGAATAACATTGCATTTGGGTAAATGTGACATAAATAATAAGTGACATATAAAGTTTCATATTGAAAATGCATTACTAGTTGAAAAACTTATTATTTGATCATAATCATGATCATCATGCAAATTTTCAGATTTTGAATTTTTGACTTTTAATTAGCATTTCTGAAGGTAAGAAGTAAAAATTAAATACACAGCAAAAGGGTTAATATAGTCGATTCAAGTTGGCTCCAAATTGAATAAGTGAACTTGGTACACCCCTAGGGAGTATTCCTAGGATTAAAAAACATATGCTTTATGGTAAATATGTGTTTGCTATCATGACTATAAAAAGTTCTTAGTTCATTGTGGGCTCACCTGTCATAGGAACTCTGAAGCCTTGTATGGGCTGCTGGTCCAGAGGCGCAGGTTCGTTGGGTGGGGGCGGTACACTGAACACTGGCCGACTAGTGTGAGCTCTGGGAGCAGGCATGGCTGGCCTACCTGGGGCCTGACCACGGACTGGAGCAACTGATTGTTTTTGTTGGTAGGTTGGCCGTCCTTTTGAAGAAGTGGTCCTTTTTATAATGGGCTCTGCACAGACATAACAATCAAACCAATTTTACTAAGAATATATCTCTCTTCTAGCGAAACCTCTTTTCCCTTTTGAGGATAAATGAATATATATATGAAAGATGGATACAAACATATAAAAGGGAAATCTCTTATGTGTTGTCATCCATCTTTCTTTGTCTTCTTTCATATTAGAAAATATATATATAAACAACTAGGCCTATGCACAGCATAAAATAAAAAATATTTTTTAGCAATGCATTTTACTACTCGTTCGAGTTATATGCTTATGTACAAAGTACGTAAGTGGTTTTAGAAATTAGGACGGTTATGTTTAGAGGAAGTTTACCCAAATTTGCGTGGAGGGAGAGTGGAAAACCACCCCCAGTACACCCGATTGAGATTCAAACCATGATCTCCCTGTCATCGACAGTCTAGTCAATTGCAAGAGTAGCGACTTAGACTATCCGGCCACCGAAGTGGGTAATACTGTAGTAAATAACAAGTTAAAGTATGACTATAACAGGGATTACAAGGGCTCACACGGAAACTTATTAATTCCTTAGACAAAATTGAACCTCTTTAGGGACACTGAAATATTGAGTGTTGTGTTTTTATGAACTTTTAATTAACATATTAAAATTAATATCAAAATGCTTTTAAAGTTCATTAAAGCATTTTTTAATGTACAGAACATACAATAGCAATATTTAATTCATTTTTCTATCCATATCACAATTAATCACTTAATTTTGAGTATTTTTTTTACAATTTTTACCCAAAAAAAAGTCTTTTGCTTACTGAATCTATTGAATTATTTATCAAAATTATCTTGAATGTTTAAGTTTCCCTGGTATTTGATTATTTTTTCTAGCACCATGTCTTACTACCTGTTCGGGCTATATACCTTTGTACTAGTTACACCAATAAGTGAGTTTTTGCAATTGACTTAGTTACATCTTGGTATAAGGTGTTTTCGACCAAGACCAAGGTGGGATAAGAAAACAACTGTGTGGTTTATTGTAAACAAAAATGGCATTTGGGGTAGAGTATACCTAACAGTTGGTAGGTAGGTTAATTTATGTAAACATACATGTACTGCAAATTGACGAAAATTGAACCATTTAATTTTTATTCTTAGTTAGATTGGTGTTTATTGAAACTAATCCTAATATTTACACAACATACAAGCTAAACCTATCTTCCTAAAAATAACCTTAAGAAACATGAAGTATGTATGTAAGCGTAACTAGGCTTATATCATATAGTACTCTCTTTCTTTTATCCATGTCTTACTACCCGTTCGGGTTATACGCACTTACGCTAATGTGTAATGGTAGGGTGATTGTGAGATGAAATGGAGGACTAAATCTTTGCCGGGACCGAGGATTGAACCCCGGTCGCCAGCATAGAAGTCTGACACCTTACCCCTAGACCGCCAGGTCACCAACGATCATGTATTTCTAGCTAGTAATTGATATATATTTTTTTATTAGGGCTGGGCCGATACTGATAACCGATCCGATTTATCGACTGATATTGGCACAATCGGCCAAGGATATTCGGTTTTTAATCATGCAAATATTTTACGCCAATAATTCAAAAGCTATAGATATATTTAAATTCTCAAGTCATGAAAATATAACTCATTGTTCAAACAAAAATATTTAAATACAGTAGCTTGCATGTAAACACAAATTCGCTAATTCTGCGCAAAATATTTTATTTTATAATAAACAACAAAAACAAAATTCTAAACAAAATAAACGATTCAATTTTATTTACCTTAAGGCTTATTTCAAACTATGAAATATTTGCTAAATATATTATAGATAAAGATTTCCTCAAGTAACAAAGCAAAAACCATATTAGGTGGGCCAGTATGATTTTGTTGTGGATTAAAAATATATTATGGCTATAAGTAATGTAGTTATAATTGAATACAAGTTTTATACAAAGCTAATATATGAAATATTACCTACACCTTTCAGTACGAGCCGAGGCCCGCGCATGCGCACAGAGTTTTGTTTTCTATTTAAATATTTTTCATTTTTAATTTTTAATTTGAGTTATTTATATTTTATATACCCCCTATTTTTTAAATTGGCTGAATTAACTAAACTATATTTATTTACACAACCGTGAATTATTCACACAGCAAAGACAACAACTACATCCAAGATAACGCAATATTACAGGGTGTCCAGCCAAATTATATTTTAAAATTCCCCGACTTTTCCAGGTTTTCCAGAGATAATTTCCAACTTTTCCGGTAGCTAAATGTTACAAACATTATTTTATTAGGATCGCAAATTAAATAATGTAATTAAATTTCTAGACACATACATAATCTGAAATTGTATCACTCGATGACGGAGTTAAAGAATTTCAGTCCAAAGTAATGGGCTATTGTAGCCTATATACGTGTAATTTAAGTTAGATTTAAGTTAGATCATATTGAGTACACCAGTACAGTTTAAATTGCTTAGAGAAACATTATTTTTTAGTTTCGTCTTCCAATAGTGTAATAGAATTCCCTCATATGCGCAAAGACATGACAACTTTGCCTAGAAATGTGCAAAGAGGGGTATAGAGATGATGCAAAAATCACATGTTGGTTTTGAGAATTGAAACTAGTAAGTTATACTCAATTGTGTTAAAAGAGATTCACGGTTACTATTAACTAGAAGAAAAATGTTATTTTGACTATTGTAAATGAAAGTTGTGTAAAATTTTGGTGAATATGTGAAAATTCCCTGACTTTTCCTTGTTTTCCAGGTCACTGGACACCCTGCATTAATGTTCTATTGCGTACTTTAGGGCCTAACCCCACAGAACATCATTCAGTAATCACATGTTTTTCTTTTTTTCATGGTGCATGACGTCGGCTGCATGTCGATTAATGAGCGCTCGAAGATCCACTCGGTCAATTGCTCACTGAGCTCTCTCTGAGATCAGTATTTAGAGCACGTTTAAGAGTCATTACGAAGTACCAATTTACCGCTGATGTGAATAATTATTTGGTTATTTTGTCATTTAACTGAGAATGAATATATTGATCATTTAATTGAGAATTAATACTATAACAAACAGCAAAGACAAAACTTTCCACGGCCTAGGAATATTTTTATTTGTACTTAAATAAAAGAATACCTAGAAATGCCTTTCATGCCATTTTTTTCTGTTTTGGTGGTTATCATGAAAAGTATAAAAGTGTCAAACTAAGCTAATTCTTGATTTTGAGTATTGTTGCTGTACAATTTTTTAATATTGCAAAAAAAACGAACTAAATCGGCAATATCTGCAAAATAACTCATCGGCCCAACCTTAATTATAATTATATATATATATATAATATAACTGTTAAAATCCATTGATTATGAGCTTATACTCATTTAAATCTAGCTGTTTTGAAATTGGTGCACAATTCTCAGCTCATTGGTTGATAACAGGCTTTTTAGCTTGTTACCAAACAGAGGTCTAGTATCATCTCGGTCATAAACACTTGTAACCAGTCACAATACTAGGAGCCCGAAAAGGCTTTGGTCATAAACATTAATATAAGGTCAGCTGCAAAAACATGCCTAATGTGTTAGGGATTAGGAAGGTTGGATTTATAGGAATTGTACCTACATTTGTGTGGAGGGGAAGTGGAAAACCATTATACAAACAATTGTGCATTAAAAAATCTTCCGAGTAATTTTAGTAGATAAAGTTATATGAATAATATGGCTCTAAAAAGCTTTGATAATATTGATATTATCAATTCGAATTTTATATTATTCAATAACTTGAATCAAACTCAATTTTTAAAAAATCGATAAGGTTTAAGGTTGTTGCAAATCCCACAATGTGCTTAAAATATGTTATATTTGGAGAAGATAAAATATGTTATTACATTTTAGTAACAATTCTTGTGGGGTAAATTAAATGTTTATTAAGAGTGTTTATCACAGCAGACCCAACTCAGCTCCTAGCTTGCATATGCGTTTGTGTGTGTGCAAGCAAGTAAGAGGGAAAAGATAAGACCTACAATATGGCTAAAATGTGTGCAGTCATTCGTAATTGAATAATTACTCAAAATTTCACACAGTGACAATGGTGGACAATGTGACAAAGTTTCTTGCTAATAACTAGAGTATAACCCACCTCGGCGGCGTAATTGGCTGACACGCTTGTCGTGTTGAGCTCAACAGCTGAGGATGAGGAGATTGAGGTTCAAATCTCGGTCGGGTGAACTGGGGAGGGGGGGGTCCTTAATGGTTTTCCACCCTACCTCCACGCAAATGCGGGTTCACTTCCTCTAATTCAACCTTCCCAATTCCTAATCCATTAGAGTAATTAGTACTTAAAACGCGTATAACCCGAACGGGTAGTAAGACGCAGTGCTAAATATTATTAACTAGAGTATATCTCTATTATCGTTTTGGCCCGAAAATAAGCCGCATTTTTTCCCAAGAAACAGCTCTCATAAAACTTTAATGCGGCCTATAATCGCATTCTTAGATAATACACATTCAATGTTGTACCTATAGGATATGCATGTTGTAAAATCAATATATCTCACCACCGCTATTTAAAAATAAATGAACCTTGATAGTTGGCAAAACTATTTAAAAATAGATGAACCACGGCAGTTGGCAAAGTTATTTAAAAATATATGAACCATGACAGTTTGGAAAAGTTATTTAAAAATATATGAAGACTTACTATCTTATTTGTGTGTACAATATTTGAACCATAATGGCTGCAAAATAAGATTATTTTTTCAGCGCAATCTATCGGCAATGTACACTTTTGGTAAAGTAAGCTTAAATATTTCTAGTGAGATTTTGTTTCAGTATGTTGGTCAACGCTTATTTTAATGTGAGAACAATAACTTACTATGTGTATTAAATGGTCAACATTTATTCTATTGTGAGAACTATAATTTAGTGCATGTATTAAATTCGGAAGTGCAACATGATCAATCATGTTGAGAAAAGAGCGGGTTTTAGCCAGGAAATAAAGTGTGAACAACTTACCTTTTTTTTTTCAAGCGATTTAATTTTGAGTATGAATAACTTACTTTTTTATTTTCAAGCGACATTTTAAGTGTAAATATTGTGAGTTTTTTCTATGAAAGTGATTTTATTTAAATAAGCTAATTTTAAGTTGTAAGCACCTACCATTAAACAATTTCTATTTTCAAATGATTTAATACACTGACCATATTTAAGTGGGAATATAGTTTTTTCTTTAAAAGTTGTCAAAAATTTAGGGTGCGGCCTATTTTTGGGCCAATACGGTATGACAGAATTAAGATTTTTGCACAATGTTTATATGTGAAGCCCTTTTAAAATGGTCAAAAACGGCCTTTTCATTGCAGTTTGTATCCAAATAAAATTTAGTATCTAAAGAATGTTTAGTATTAGAAACTTCTATTAAATCTTTATCTCCATTAATGTTTAATAAGAAATGATCCACGTGCAATAGTGTAAAATTATGATGTATAGTCGAATGTATCACAGAGTTGAATGGCATGGGATGCAAGCTCTTAATTATTACCATATTGACCTGAAAATAAGCCGCACTTTATACAGCCTTTAAGTGCTTGTATGGATAAAAAATAACAAATGTGTTAGCTTTGAGGACTGAACATATATATTTAAATAGTTTATTATCACAACAATAGATGGTGCTCTTTACCACTTAACTTTGAAAAGGTAAACTATTGTTGGATAAACCGGTTGAAATACATGATGGCTTACGGAACTAGGGTTCAAAACTAGTTAAATATTTACTTTTTATAATTTAAAGATATAACTCTATAAGGAAAACCTCTTAACATCAAAATTTTAATATATTTAACTAGTATATGTTTGATTCATTAATTATTCAAAATTTGTAAATAATATTTGCTTCAATTCAAGAATGATTCAAACTCTAAAAGATTGTTTTGCAGATGTCTAATAAATAACCACAATATTTTTTTTCAAATAAAAAACAAATGACAAAAAATATTCAAACTTCAAATCGAGAATATTTCATATATTTTATTCAAGTTCACTTTGATTTGAACAAGTGGACTTGGCGTATTCCTAGTAAATTGTTATCAATGTTGTTCACAAAAAGTTTGTCTTTTTAAGAAACTCTTCCTATGAAAATCGGACTGTAGCTATCCTTTCAGGTTGGCTTCCTCTCTATCACTTACATTGCATTACTTTACAATGTTTCCACATTGTTTCAATAATAGGTGGTTAGGTACTGATGCTATCTATTAAATGTGACAGTTGCAGATCACATGAACTGGCGTAGGGATATATGACAGTAGTTTTAGTACATTGTATTACATCTCTAAAGGAACTGTAGGGATCCTATAGAGGAAATAGCAATGTCATTTTCTTGTTTTCGTGTGATCAATCTTCCCTCATATATAGGACACAATTTGCAACACTAGCTCGTCGATGTTGCTAGTAGCTCCTGCTTACACCGGCACACCATCTACCGACATAACCGAAAGAGAAGAGATTTGGCAACAGTTAAAAGAGAGAGATAGGGAAGATAAATATTTTCACCATAAGACCTGCAGTTCCATTATTGATGATATCTGGTGTAGTTTTGATGTCAAACAGTGTTCTTCTTTTTTACTTTACATCCATTATTGTTTCCAGCCTCTGGCTTGGGTCAGTTTTTTATTCAAGCTATATATTTTCCCCTACCGGCTTGCTAGACTCGTTGTAACTTCATATGCTTTGTTGCAACTATTTTAACAACTTTAAAGAGTATAAAAGCAGTTGCATGCACTCACTGGAATTGTTGGGTAGCCCTTGTCCGACAATCACCATAAGAACCTTGCCTGAAGACTTCAAGACTGCGAGATCCCCTGCAGGCCCTAAGCTGAACTTGACCTGACGTGTACCCCCACCTCCCCACCCTTCCTTCTTCACTCGGAACTCTAGGCTGCAACATCAATCACATTCAAATAGTCAAATATACAACCAATTGAAATATTAATTTAAGTCCAAGTTCTTCAAAGTTATTTAATTCAAGTTAGCCCTTTTAGTGCTAAGAGTACAATGGATTTGAGTGTGAAGAATGCCGCGATTACTTCATCATTTTTGTATGGTTGTACAAGAAAAATCTCCACACTGTTATTTATGAAGAGATTTTTCATATTGATCTAACATTTTTATCTGAATACACTTTTCTACGATAAAGGGGTATGTCCTTGTTCTAGGGAAATAATACACTTGTACCTTAACTGGCGGGTAGCACCGGAACTAAAGCAAATCTGGAAGAGAGGGCTGATCCCATCTTTTCTTAGCTCTTAAAGGGTTAATTCCTTTGTTTTAAAGTTGTATTTAATCGAAACATTTACAATCAGTTCATTTGTGACTTTATTACCCTTACACAAACCTTTTATAAATAGAGTGTAGGGATGGGACCCTCAAATTCTTATGTATATTCAAGACAATTTTGGATTCAAAACTCAAATCCTTAGAAAAAAAAAGTTCAAATGAACGGGTAAATGTTATAATGAATGGATTATAAGAGATAATGTTACAATTTGGTTACTATCTATTATATTATTACATGTATGACTCGCCTTGGTGGCGTAGTTAGCTAATGCGCTAGTTTTGTGTTGAGCTAGACTGCCGATGACTGGGAGATCGAGGTTTGAATCTCGCTTGGGTGAAGTGGGGTTTATTTTTCCTAAATGGTTTTCCCCGCTCCTTCCACACAAATGCAGGTTCACTTCCTCTAATTTCAACCTTCCCAATTCCTAGTTCATTAGCATAATTAGTACTTAAGCGTATCACCCCAACAGGTAATAAGACGCGGTGCTAAATAAAAATATATATATATTATATTTATTCTTATGTTCATAATTTATTCCAGGATTCAAATTCAGAATCGAAGGTAAATTGGGGATTTGGATTTGTAAAATTGTGGGTTCAACCCAACTTTAATACAATGTATATTTTTTAGAAAACCCAAATATAACTCACGTGTTTAGATCTCCTTAGGATTAATAAAATTCACCCCAAGATTTATCTAGACTCTCAAATATTCAGTGTTGATTGGGCAATGTATAAGGTATGCCATATTGTTGCTTGCAATAAGTATTGGCAGTTTTTATCGGCTAGATTTTTTTTTCTCGTGCCAGATTATGTAGATTTTGAAAGGTAGTATACATTTTGACACTTGTAGTCAAAATACTCTTTTTTTATTATTATTTAACAATTAGGTGAGTATGTCTACATAGAAGTAAGTAGCTCAAGCAAGTTCTAAAAATGTAATATTAAGTTTAATTATCAGCAGGAGTTGCTGCAATATTATTAACAATTAAGGAAATTAAGATGTTTTAAGCAACTTTGTAGGCAGTAAAGTTTTTTAACCAGGTCAATAACCAGCTAGCCAGGTAGGAAGAAAAACCAGCCTTAATGGGAGTGTCTCCAGCCCAAAACAATAATGTCGTAAATGCTTCCCTTGTTTTGGACCACACTAATTCTACAATACAACGATACAAGAGAACAGTTATTTGGCCCATGTTTGATCATGATGACCAATGGGAGTGTTTCACTTGCTAATTTCAAAATGCCAAGTTAGTTGGATGAATAAACATTAATTCCATGCTGACCTCATTTCATTTGCTAAACCATTCCAGTCATATACAGGCTGGTCGCAAAAGCAAGTATGTTAGCTGGTGTTCGTTTATGGGCCCAACAAAGTATCTGGCATTGTCCGAGGTAGCCGCATAATGAATCGCATGGTTAACCTGGCCAAAGCTTTTCTTTTCTTCAAAGAGACAGAAAAAAATCTTCATTTTAGTTCCTTCAACAGTTTTTGATAAATAAAAAAACTAACAAAATATTTAAAATTTCAGATTTAAGGTTCACATTTTTTGGAGAGGGGCTAATAATTTAAAAATTTCAGACCTCTTCATTTGGTAGATATCACTCATAACAGACAGACAATTAAACTCTTCATTTTGTTCATTAATTTAAGGATGCATTTAATAGCTAGGCTAATATAATGGTTAATTACGGTTATAGTCGCATCTAAATATCATATTCTTTACATTGAAAAATGACACCTGGCCGCGGGAATCGAACCCAGAACTTTTGGCGTACTAAGTTAAAAGTCCTGAGTTCAATTCCCGTGTCCAAGTGTGATTTTTTTTGTCAATTTGAAGAGTAATGAGTATGAATTTGCAAGATAGATTAAAATAAATGAATTCACAATGCTGTGGAAGAGGGATGAGAAAACCACAGTGACAAATTAGAAGCAGAAATAATCACAATTGTACTTATCTGAGATTCAAACCTCAACATTACTGTCAATCCAATCCATTTCAAGACCGAATATTTTTTTTTTAAGTGCAAACCTTCACTTGTCAAAGTAATTAAGCGAAACCAAACCTGTTGGAAAACTTGACGTTAAGGTCTCTTGACAGTTGTGCTTTGTATTTCTTTGCGAGTTGCATGAGGAATTCTGTTTTGAAAACCACTTCCAGTAAACTATCATAGTCCTCCTTCATGTGTAGAATGATGAAGTCATCCTGGAAACAACAACCAGAATATTAAAAGTAATATATTATTTGATTTTGTTTTACTACTTGTTTGGGTAGTACACATAAATGCTAACTACATTAATGTGTTAGGGATGAGGAAAGTTGAAATTAATATGGGTGTGTGAATACCCAAAAATTCAAGTTCGAATCAAGTTTTAGTAGCTGCTTGGACTCAAGGATTTGTACAAAACCTAAAAAAATTTAAGTACTCAAAATTTTAAATTAATGTGATTCAATTTTAAGATATAAGTTTGTAGTAAACAACCCCTTGATATTTACTAATGTCTAATAAAAAAAAGTTAAGTTATATAAAATTTAAATACAAAAATAAAATAAAAACCTTTTTACTTATTTAGGGTGTATACATGGTTCTATTATAAAAATTCAAATTGAAATATTTCTTGCAAAATAATACTCTGCATTATTCAAACTCAACAAAATTCGATGTTTTCAATCAAACTTAAATCTAATTCAGTTTGGAGTAAAAAGTCTGCTCACATATCTCTTGAATTTAGAATAAGTGTACCCACATTTGCATAGAAAGAGCATGGAAAACATTTGGGGGGAAAACTCCCTCATTACACTCGACTGGGATTTAATCCCTAATTTCCCCGTGAGAGGCAGTCTAGTCTATTGAGATAGAAATGCCTTAAGCCACTCAGACACCGAAGCAGGTTATTTGATGTTATTGTATGTTTACTTAAAGAATTGCTTTGCTAATCAAATTTTAATAAATTCACCTGTAAAGTGCTCAAAGATACATCGTTGATATTTTCGAAATCCAATTTTCGCTTCAATACTTCAATGAATTTTCCCTTTTCTGGCCCCTTTCTCACTTGTGCTCGACCCACCAACAGAATAGAGCGAGACGTCAGTATGAGATCTCTTAAGCAAACCTGAGCCACAATAAAAAAAAAAGTTGTTGGGTTATATAGCATTAATATAGAATTAAATTTAAAACCATGGTAATAATACAATAAATAAATGATAATGACAAAATATTGATTATTTTATAAAGTAAACAAGAAATATTTGGTATATATCTGACCTTGAAGCGGCGATCATACTTTTTCACAACCTCGGCAAATGCTACTTTCTCTCGGCGCCCAATGATACTTTGTAGCATGGGACGAGAGTCTAAGCCAATATAGTCACCCACAAAATTTCTGTTAATGGAAAATCGTCTTCGTTCCTTTTTGCCAAACATTATGTCTGAAAACAGGATAATTGGCCAATTAACTAAAATAATTAGAAATCAAAATTAGTAATTAAACATGTGAGATGATTTTTTATGCTATTCATAAATACAGGCCAGTTAATTTGTGAGTATCCCTCAATAACCAAGATTTTGTCAAAGTGACAAGTTTTAGTGTTAGAAAAATGTTCCTTTGATAACGCATGTTCTAACAAATATTTATGTATTTTTAGAAGTATACAATTCTTTCAAAACTTCGACCAAATTTCCCTTAATTTATGAGCTTTGAATTTTCTCTAATTTTTTTTTTGCTTTGGAAATGACAAGGCTTTCCCAATAAAAATATTGACAGCTAAAGTATGCATTTTTGAAAGTCTGTTTAGTTACGTACAGTACAAATTAATGTTAAGTTGAACAGAATTTGAAGTAACTAAATTAAATGTTGTGATAGTAACTTTATTTTTCATTCTAAAACAAAAAAGTAATTAAGCAATTTTGCAATAGAGTAGAGAGGGGCCACTCAAATCTTCGAATCCTCAAATTCACCGAATTCTGACAAGTCTTCGAGATTTTACTGGATTCGATGTTCGAATCTTTCACCTCATAAACAAAGCACAATATTTTGAATTCAAAAATTACTTAGCCAGACCTAATTGAAAAGTACAGCTAAGTCAGTAATCATTATTTTGTCGGACAAAAGAGATAAGAATTAATATATATAAATATTTAATAATAATTTTTGGTATAGAAAATCTAACATGCCTAAATTGATTTTAGCTAAAAGTTTATTATTTAAAACAAAAATATTTTATTGAAGTAATTGTTAAAATATTCAAACATTATCCTACCTATTATTATTATCGTATTATTAGCTACGCATCTAACTACCCGTTTGGGTTATACACACTTACACTAATGAGTAATGGTAGGGTGATTGTGAGATGAAATGGAGGACCTACAGTTTAACGTGGAATCCGAACCACGATGGAAGCCTGGCATTCCCCACATTCACAAGTTGTGATTAATACACGTCTTGTCAGAGGTGAAGGAAGGTTTGGTAATCAGATAAATCTGTGCCGGGACCGGGGATTGAACCCTGGACAGTCTTACCTAATAAAATGGGAATTAACATATTTAACACTTTTAAACATAACTAAAAGACACTCAAATTTTGATTGCTTTGATTTTTAAACAATAATATGAGTCTAGAGTGTTTAATTTGGCTGGATTTTGACCAGTATTTTGTGAGGAGTGGTTGGGGTTGATTAAAATTGAAAGCATAATTGAAATAAATCTTAATTTACAGTTTAGGCCTGTATTGTGTATTGTAGGTATATTTGTAAATCATTAAAATTTCTAATAGAGATGGGTTGAATCCACTATTTTTCGAATCCGAATATACATTTTATTTTTGAATCTCAAATCCAAATTCTAGCAAATTGTTAGAAATTTTAATGATTTACAAATATACTTACATTACACAATATAGGCCTAAGCTGTAAATTAATATTTATTTCAATCATGCTTTCAATTTTAATCTGCCCCAACCAACCCTCGGAAAATGCTGGTTAAAATTCAGCCAAATTAAACAATCTAGACTCATATTATTGTTTAGAATTCAAATCAATCAAAATTTGAGTGTCTTTAAGTTATTTTTAAAAGTGTTGATAGAATGTGTTAAGTGTGTAAAAAAACATGTGAAATAAACAGATTAGGCCTAGTTACCTTTTGATCAACTTTAATCATCTTGAGGTATTATAATTTATTTTGATAAGAATGCTAAAATAAAAATACTAACAGATTTAAAAAGAGAGACTAAAACAACATGCGTAACAATTTAACATACATTGGAAATAGTGAACTCAATAATGCCTATGTATGTTTTATTATTTTCTTTTATATCTATTATCTATCTTCACATAGAAAACATAAAATACATTCGATTCTAGCAATATATGGATTTCTGAGAATATATTCTATTTAAAACACGAACATAATTTTGACTCTTGCAATATGTTCATTCCTATTTTATTAGGCAAGACTACGTTTGACTATTTTTACAATTACTTCAATAACATATTTGAAAAAAATAATAAGTTCTTTGTTAAAATAAATTTAAAAACAAATTATGAATTAACAAACCGTTAATTGATTTTTTAAACTCAATAGCACTTACTTAGTGATCAGATTACCTGAATCAATTTTAAACAAATAATCAATATACAATACATAGGCCAGTAGGCATAAATAAAGTTTTATCGGTTCTAACTTTTGACAGTATTTATTTTTCACAAAACCCAACAAAATATCTAGCTGAAGGATCGTATAAAATAAATTGGGGTTCTTTGCATAGTTGTAGATAATTAAAACCAGTATGGTAGTAAGAATTAACAGTCATGTTTACTTACTCCTCACGTTGGCCGCTGGTGAGTAAACATATATGTCATGGCGGCTGACTTTGTATCGTGTGTAATGTGTTCTTATTTCTGTTTAAAAAATAAAGCTGTAGTTTGTTTGATTTATTTCAAGTTTAATTGTAATTCTAGTTTTGTATTTTCAGTTTTCGAAGAGATTTAATGTGTTTATTAAAATATTTACAAGATTGTTCATGAGGTGAAAGTTTCAAAAGTAGGCATGCGCTGAAACGGTTGGTTCCAAGTTTCCCATAGGGGTGGAAGGGGGGGTATTAAGCACATTAAATTTTCTACACCTAACAATTATTATTATTTTTTTTTAAAAAGAAGATTTTATTCATGTTTATCTTTTTTGTCCAACCAAATAATGATTAAGGAATAAGTTGTGCTTTTCAAGTAGACATAACTGAGTAATTTTTTAATTAAAACATCAAAATCTTATGCTTTGTCTATGAGGTGAAAGATTCGACCATTGAATCCAATAAAGCACTGAATGCTCAAATCTCGCATACTTGTCAGGATTCGATAGATTCGAAGATTCGAGTGACCCATCTCTAATTTTTAACAATTTGCTAGGATTCGGATTTGAGATTTGAAAATTAAATGTAGATTCGGATTCGAGAAATAGTGAATTTGACCCATCTCTATAATAAAGTATTTTCAAAACAAAAATTAATGTCTAAAAGTTTCTTATATAATTATGTAAAATATATTGTATGTTAGAGCATAAAAAAAATTTTAAGTGACACTTTCCATCAGATTAAGGGATATTCTATAATAGTCAATTCATCTTCGCTTCAACTGTAAAAAGTGGATTTCACACATTCCTTTGTATTATACAATATTTTTTTAAGTCAACATAGTGATAATAATCAAAATAGTACCAAAACAATGTTCGAACCAAATATAAGAAACAATCATGTTTATTTATAAACAAATAACACTATTTTGAAAATGTATTCGAAATTATTAATATTTTACAAATTATATTTTAAAACAAATTGTGCACCAACCTGCAGCTTCTTGTTTCTGAAGTTGTTGTTTTTTGCGAGCAAAATACTTCTTAAATGCTGCCTGTATGACACGAGCGTATTGGTTGTACTTCCTCTCTCTCTGATCCTCTAACATGAACAGCTAAACAGGACAGGAAGATAGAACATAGGTTTAACTATTTTAAATGCATCCATAGACATTAAATTAATTTATTTTATAAAAAGATTGTGTACAGCTATGCCACAAGATTACAAATACTTTTTATTTTGCAACCATTATTGTTTCCAGCCTATGGCCTGAGTCAGTTTTTTATTCAAACCATTATATTTTCCACTATCAGCTGGCTAGGCCTGTCATTGCTTCATATACCTTATAATTATTTAACTTAAGACTAGGACAGGCACAAGAGCCAGACCCAGCCATTAATTCAACAATGAGAGTTTTTTCCCCCCGGCCATGTTAGGAATCGAATCCGGGACTCTTCGCTCAGTAGAGAAACACACTACCGACTGAGCTAAGGAGATTACAAATACTCTTGATGACTAATTAGGGTAGTTTGAAACAAAGTTTGAGGTTTTATTTTTCACTCCATCTCCCTAACCGTTTGGGTTTTGTGTGTGTATAATGTATAAATTATGTCACTATTGTAATGATGAGAAAGGTATCATTGAGAAGAAATGTACCAACATTTGTGTGGAATGAAAGTGGGAAATAAACCACCCTCAGTACAACCGACCAGGATTCGGACACAAATCTTCCCGCCTTTTGCAATCCAGCGTATTGCAAGTGTGACACTTTAGATCAGTGGTTCCCAACTTGGGTATCAGCCCACGAGGGGTGTTTTTAGTTTTCAGGGGAAAGATCAACTGTAGAGAAGTCATAGGGTGGGTTTGGGTTTTTAAGAATATTACAGTAATAATTTTATATTAATAGTAACAGGCAACAAAATATTTAACAAAAGAATTTTAACTTTATTTTAATATCTATGTTCTATATTTTGACAGTATGTTTAGTTACTTATTTCATTAATTATTACTTAATTAGAGGGTCTCAAAAGAAATTAGTAAAAATTTACAAAATGTAATTATACATATTTATAATAATTATTTTGTTCAAAATAATTAGATATGAATGAACAATGCATTATGAATTTAAGATTATTATTGCTAATATCACTATAAGGAAAACCTCTTTTTGCTTTATGAGGTAGTTTTGTTATATTTGTAAGAAGGTATAGGAAAGGGGGTTAGAAACATATAAAAGGGAACGAACACAATATGGCTTTTACAATGAAAAGAAGAACACAGCTCACACTTTACATTGCTGCCATTGGATAAAGAGGTAATGGTTGCATTACCTCTTTGGTCCAATGGCAGCAATGTAAAGTGTGACCTGTGTTCTTTTCATATTAAGAGACATATCGTGTTTGTCCCTTTTAATTTTTCTATCCACCTTTCCTATACCTTCTTACAAATATAATATATTGCTAATATCAGCATGCTTACTAAATTTAACTTTTTTGGGAGGAGAAGGGGCAGGTAGGGAGGGGTGGGGGTAGCCAGAATCTAATTCTCAGAAGTGGGTGCAAGGCTAAAAAAGGTTGGGAGCCACTGCCTTAGACCATGCGACCACCAAACAAGTTCCCAGGCCTATTGATTGTTTAAAATAAATAGCAATACAGCAAAATGTATACTTTGACCAATTAAGAAGAATATGACATGTTTCAAAGTTTCCAGCTAAGGAATACAAAACCAAATAGCAAGAGCATTGAAAAATTACAAGAAGGTAAAATGAAATAAAGGAACATGACAAAAGTGCTTTAAAATAGAGATATGAAACAAATTATTGTTAAGGAAAAAATCTAAATAAATTATTACTAGAGATGGTTGAATCCTATATTTCTTGAATACGAAACTCAAAATTAAAATCTTATTTCTTCCAGATATATAATCCAAATTTGAATCTAAAAAGTTTTTGTTTAAGACCTGAAGCCACCGACTGACATAAGATTTTGATTGTTATGTCTATTACATCATAAACCACAAAGAGAACACTTTTTATAGTAATTTGATTTAATTAAAACAATTTTGTCCTTTTTTTTGATTTTGTTAGCCTCCTGAATGCACAAGTCTATATAATTCCTTTTACCAATTGCTTGAAATTGTTATATCAAATCAAGGTTTTCAAAATTGTATTTGAGATATTCTTATGAGATTTTTATGAATTTCTAATTTCTCAGATACCATATGATTCAAGAAATTGAGCGTGCCATCTCTAATTATTACCCTTCTTTATAAATAGGTTAATTTTTTTAAATAATTTTCAATTTTATAATAAGTTTTAAATTAGGAGGGATAGCCAGCACACTTATCTAGGTGATACTGGAGTAGAAATGGTTTAGATATAACACTAAAAAACACATTAACACATTTTTAATGTTCATGTGTTTTTACTGGAGTAGAAATTGTTTAGATATAACACTAAAAAACACATAAACAAATTTTTAATGTTCATGTGTTTTTTAGTGTTATATCTAAACAATTTCTACTCCAGTATCACCTAGGTAAGTATGCTGGCTATCCCTCCTAATTTAAACCATGATTTAGCCTAGTGCTCTATACCACATAACCTCAATTTTATAATATGTATTTTGTTTTTAATTTAATGTTAGCAGGCTAATGTTTTCTTTACACATTGTTTGGCAAAATATTAGATACCAATCCCTAAAACAATTACATATTCTCATAAAATAATATATATGAGAAAAGTGCATTGAGCAAAAACATTTTGTAATAAATAAAGTGATAGGATATTAGTAAAAAAGTAAAAACACTTACACATATTTACACACACTTCTCATAAAATAAATAAGTGTTGATGTGATTAGGTTCTCACCGACTCAGGAGCCTTGATGAAGACCTTGGTTTTCCCGAGCTGATACTGACTTTTTTCCATGTTAACACTGCGTAAAATAACCTCTATTCCTTGTTTCTCATCGCCGCTCCAGCGGGGCCAGGTCTCCTTCGTGAGGATGGCATATCTAAGGAGAATTATTATTTATTACTCAAAACAAAGAACAAAATTAACTGTTATATTGGTGTGGCCGTTTAGTTGTTTGAAAATGCCATTTGAAGTTAGGGTGATTTACCTATTTGTTGTTAGTATAATTGGCATTGCCCCCTAAATGACCCCCTTTCTCTTGTTGAGATGATATGAGCAGTCAGTGTACACAATCGCTGCACATGGAGATGGGTTGTTTGAAGCAGTCAGTGTGATTCAAGTTTTTGTTGAAAAGGGATGGACAGTTTCAGCTAGAATTGATCACTTTTTGTGTGTCTAATTATTATATTTATATTAATTATCATAACCCACCTCAGTGGCATAGTTAGCTAACACACTAGTTTTGTGTTTAGCTAGACTGCAGAGGACGGGGAGATTGAGGTTCAACTCTCACTCGCATGAATTGGGGGTGTTTTTCCTAAATTGTGTGCTACTCTCCCTCCACGCAAATGTGGGTTCACTTACTTTAAATTCAACCTTCCCAATTCCTAGGCCATTAATGTAATTAGTACTTAAGCATATAGCCCGAATGGGTAGTAAGATGCGGTGCTAAATAGATGAAAAAATAAAGAATTACTATGTACATCCTTGATCAGACTTTGCTTTATTGAATTCTACCTAAAGAAAACATGGCATCCACTAAACCAATCAACCTCACAATAATAAGGTTCCCTTTTGACTTTCTCTTGATCTGTAGTAACTTCAGGCTTAGATGGAACCATGTCCTTACCAAAAACCCTACCCCTACTTTATTTCTGTTTCATCACAAAGAGAAGTTGTAAGGTAAGCAGAGAAAACACCAAGGTGAGTATTTATTATAAATGTTATTAATTATTGCTGATAGTCTAGCCTATTCCCCTTGTTTATTTCAAGGGTGGTCCTCCCATTGTATTTTAATGTTTTGTTTTGAATATCCACAACCACGCCCCACATATAATAAATCATGGATACTTTATAATTTAGATATTTTAAATTTGGTAACTAAAAATAGACCTTACAAAATTAAAAACTTATTCTGTAATGATTTTGTATAAAGTTTGTTCACTGTAAGAATTATTTTCTGAAAGGCCTTTTTCCCTACCAGAAATCTATTATATAGTAGGATATTGGTAGGAAAAAAGACCTTTCAAAGAGTTAATTCTTACCGTGAATGGAGTATAGATATGTTACTGTTCCTGTTTTTTCTCAATTTTGATTCTGTGTTTCAGTACTTAAATTCTAACATCAATTTTTTGATTCTTGATTCCTAAGTATTTACAACTTAAATCTTTTAACATATGTCCAAGGTCACATTAAAAATTTTAATTATCAATATACCATATTGTAATGTATTAAAAAGTGTGAATAATTAAAAATAAAAAACAAACAAAAGAAAACAGGTAGGTTTGATCAATGAAAAATCACTAGAACATAAAGGTCTTGTTGAGTACATTTAAAGTTTGCTGGTATTGAAATGACAACATGAAAATTTACCCTTTCCATGCTGGGCGTCACGTGATAACATTGTCACAAAGAAGCGAAGATAGTCAAGCTAACAAATCCCTTATTCTTGGAAACCCGATTGCAGCCAATGCACAATTCCCCGCTTTCTCTTTAACTATGCGTCAATAAATCTTTTATCTTTATTATTTTGATATTCTTAGCATTTGGAGTGGTTTAATAAAGATAATTAAGCTAGGTTTGAAATTAACAATGCATATATGTCAAATTATTCAAATATTTGCTTCTAAAATTATATTAAATGTTTTTTACCATTGATTTAAATAGGAATTTTGTGGGTAATCATGGTGGGTTTGAATTATCAAGTTTTCATGATATTACATCCCAAAATGTTTCATCTATTCGACGAGTCAGTGAATGAAACACTGCCCTCCCCCCACCTTCTTCCACCCTACCAACTTCAAGCACTGTATTTATTATTATTATTATTAGCACCGCGTCTTACTACCCGTTCGGGTTGTACACACTTACGCTAATGTGTAATGGTAGGGTGATTGTGAAATGAAATGGTGGACCTACAGTTTAACGTGGAATCCGAACCACGGTGGAGGCCTGGCATTCCCCACATTCACAAGATGTCTTGTCAGAGGTGAAGGAAGGTTTTGGTACTCAGATAAATCTATGCCGGGACCGAGGATTGAACCCCGGCCGCCAGCATAGAAGTCTGACACCTTACCCCTAGACCGCCAGGTCACCCAGCATTGTATTTCTCTTCTTCAATACTGTACCACTTTCTGTTTTGTGTCTGACTTCATTATGTTCTTATATCTCAATTTTGGTCTTTCTCTTGGTCATCTATAAGTTTGTGAAATGTTATTTTACCCTGTAACCTGTCAAACTGAGCTAACTTTTTGATTGCAGCATTCTGTATATTATCTCGACAGGTCTTGCCAACCATGCTCCTAATAAATTTCATCTCTGCTGCCTGGATTCTGTTCTCAACTTTCTTCCCCTTAGTTTCACATCTGTATGTCAAAATGTATGTATAATTTTTTAGGGAGATTTTCTTTTCACTTTTTAAGTACAAATAATAAGAACAAATCACAATAAAAAATAATACACCTACTCTGGTGTATTGGACAAAGCGGTAACTTGGTTGTGAATAGTTATATTGTTAATAAGACAGGAAACATGTTTACACAGTGGCATATACCAGGAAAGAAGTTTAAGCATTTAGGACACAAGCTGAAAAAATAATGGCATATAGAATTGCAATAAATAGAAATAGTAACTAAATGCTAACATTCTTTCTTATAATTAATTCAATATAACATTAATACATACAGTTAAGTGTTAATTACTGGTCTGAGGCCTAGTTGTTAAGTTCATCCTATGATAATGATTGGTGCTGAATCAACAATATGCAGTATTAGAGCTTTAAGCCCAATTTCATTTGAAAAATTGAAGAAAAAAAATATTTTTAAAGATTTGAAACTTGAATCCAAAATTTTATTGAATCCATGAATCTCTAATATACTTAAAGATTCAGGGATTTGAGGGCCCATCCCTATTTACATTAATCTCCTCTTTTTATGTATGAGTTATGATTATAGTTATAAATTTAATAATATGCACAAATCTATCAATTTTGTAAAGAGCTCACCTAAAGAGAAACTTGCTGAAAGGTCTCCTGTAGGCGAAGCCTGCCCGACGGACTCTTATGTTTTCTTTCAACCCGAGATATTCCACTTGATGCTTCACTCGGAGCTCCTCCCAGTCTCGAGGCTTCTTTGTTTCATTGGGTTTAATGCACCTTTAAACAAGAAAATGTACAATCTCTATCTTATGAGAAGCAAGTAGATTTTAATCAACATAATTTGTAAAACTATTATATTGCGAATCTTCTCTGTAAATATATAGGTGAGATGCCATGGAAACCACACTTATAGCACAACTTAGAGGGTTGGTAAATCTACTTTAATAATTTCTGTAAGGCAAGATGTGTTTTTTGCATCTGTCCTTTTTAGGAAGCGGCATCAATTTTTACAGATCTAAGATAGTTACATTTTGTCAATATTCATTATGGTATGCTAGGATTAATTTTTTACATACTGTAATTTGTTTTTTAGTGAACTGACTGCAGAAGGCTTATCTTGTTTAACTACATATTAAAGCCACTTTTTTTATGTACTACGAGATAATGTGCTAGTATTCGTGACAAACTATCTAGCTCAAAGTAACAGAATTGAAAGAGTGAAATTTGTTGAGTAAATGCGACATAATCGATTTGGCGAAAGGATGGCACACAGCATGGTTTTCATCAGCATTGCCTTCAGTCAAGATTGAAACCTGTTCTAACAGGCCAGAGAGTTGTCTAAGTCATTCGTGTGCCAACTCTGAATATCTTTATAGTAATGTTTACAAAAGAGGTAATGTTCAACATATTAACTACCTAATGTAGTGAGGTGTACATTTCTTGAGTTCATCCACCAACTTGTTGGCCTGAGTTCGAATTTTGCTCCCGGAAGTTGTTGGGCGTAACTTCGAATTGGAGTCCAGTTGATCTGGGAAAAGACTGCGAATGAACTCACTGAAAAAGATTTTTTTTTATAAGGTACAGCTGGTTAGTTTATGAATAACATATCTCCAAATTGCATTAAATCAGTACAATTTTTTTCAGCACCGTGTCTAATCACCCATTCAGGTTATACGCTTATGTACTAATTATGCCAATTGGATATGGATGAGGAAGGTTGAAAATAGAGAAAGTGTACCCACATTTGTTGGAGAGGAAGTGGAAAACCACTTAGAAAAAACCACCCTCAATACACCCAACCGGGATCAAACCACAATCCCCCCATCAGTAGTCTAGTCCAGCGGTTCCCAAACTTTCTCGACTCGTGAATCCCTTTCACAAACATCTGAGCTGCATGAACCCCCTGATAAATATTCATAGCCATTCATTTAATTTTATACCTAATTTTTATAAGATTTGGTTATTAATTGTAATAAAAATGTTTGATACCTTTAAATTAATCTACTAGAACTCGGTAGGTACGTTGAGATACCCTACCAAATATAATGAAATAATATTGAAACTACTAAGTACAAGTACATTTGTTTTAAAAATTAAAACTGAAATTAAATAAGCAAAGTACTGTAGTAACATTTTCTTATATTTACTGTAACAATATTATCACATATTTTTTAAAGTGGTACTGGAATTTGCAGCTTTGACATAACTGAAATACCCTCCTTTAATTACGGTTTGAATTAGGAGGGATAGCCAGCACACTTACCTAAATGATACTGGAGTAGAAATTGTTTAGATATAACACTAAAAAACACATAAACACATTTTTAAGGACAAGCTTTCACTGTCACAGACAGCTTCATCAGGTCAGGAGAGTAGACTGATGCTTTTGGTTGAACTGTAAGGTTGACAGTCAACCTAGGTAAGTGTGCTGGCTTATCCCTCCTAATTTAAACCATGATTTAGCCTAGTGCTCTATACCACATAACCTCCTTTAATTACAAAATTCCATGCTGATTTAAGATTCAAAATTGTTAGTAAGTTTTAACAACTACTCACATCTTCACGTGACTTAGTGAGAAGGATGTGCTTGCTTTGCATGGCACAGAGCTTTAAAGTCAGGAACCACAGAAAATAAATAGAGTCTCAAGTCTCTTTCAGAATTGAGCCTGTTTCTGTATTTATTTTTTAAATAGGCATATGAAGAAAAAGTTTCTCACTCAAACACGTAGAAGAAAATGATAAAGCTGTAATAGCTTTATTCTCTAACAATGAGAATGCCTCCTTCAAATTTAACCAGAAACCAATTAATGACAAAGATTTATAGCTTTTCTTTAATTCAAAATCAGTGTAAATTTCAAGGAGCTGTTCTTTTTCACTCACGCTTAATGTGGAGGATTTCAAAACTGCTGTCTCTTCCAGAGGATTGTTAATCCAATTGTTATTATTGGACATGGCTGAGAAATATTCTCTGAAGAGTTTTCCAAGTCCCTTCAAGAATTCTATAACCACGTTTTTTACATTTTTGTCCAAAGAAAGCTGATTTTCAACAATGAAGTCATGAAAGGTAGCACTTCATTTGCTTGCTAATTAAACACGTTTCCTAAAGCTTTTTTTTTATGAACGACTCGGTATGTTCTTGCACAGTAAAAATGTCAATATTTGACCCCTGAAGAGAGAGGTTTAAACTGTTCATTTTTGAAAAAATGTCTGCCAAATAGGCCAAAGCCTTGAGCCACATTTGATCTTGCATGCACTTTGCTTTGTGAAAGGGATGGTTGTTAATAAATATGAAAACTTTGTGTTTCAGTTCAAACAATCTTGTAAGAGATCTACCTTGAGATAATCGTCTCACACTGAAGTCAGGTGGTTAACAGTTGTAAATGCCTCCTCTTTCCTCACAAAGTGCTGCCAAAATCCACCATTACAGAAATATTTTGGTTAACCTCTTGGAAAATTTCGCGAACCGCTGGTCTAGTCTATTGCTAAAGTAATGCCTTAAACCATAGAGAGACAGAAGTGGGTAAATCTTTATTCAGTAGGCCTAATATTTACAATTTAAATTCATATTAGTCCCACTAACATTGATACCCTTGCCTTAATAAAATGTCATATGTGACAATCTCTCCCAAGATTTCAAACAATAGCAGCCATTGACAATGGCATCATATTGAAGTTCTTACTAATGTTGGCCATGTCTCCGCATGTTTTAAAAATTATTCGTAAATTAGTGGTGGTTTAGTTTCAAACACAACTTGGTTACAAAACACAGACATGTCCTAAATGAGATTTCACATGCATTGCTTGGTCGCTCGACACATTCAGGGGCAGAGTAAAGTTGTTGGTTTAATAAAGGGGTATTGAAGATAGACAGGGGCTTGTGGTACACTCAATAACTTCACCCTCTATATTTTATATTTACAAAAAAAAAAAGTGTAGATTAAAAAGTATGTGATTCTTTTCGATAATTGTATATTTTTAAGTGATAATTTATAAAAGTTCAAGTTTATACAATGCTGTGACTTTTTCAGGGGTTTTTCCTACCCCAGACAGATAGTGAATCCAGTGGAGCTATGATCAAAACTGATTAAATCTTCTAGAAATTCATAGTAGTACAATTCACTCAATATTTATTTATAGGTGTGATGAATACAGAGGTTTGGAGTGTTAGTGGTGTTTGCGCGCGAGTATAACTTACACCAAAGTCATATGTCCTCCAGGAGCATGACCACAATCAGGGAGAAACTAATCTAAGATGGCTGTGTATGGGGGCAGTTTCAAATAGGGTGGAGGGTGTCTGTTATGATTTACAAAGACTCAACACTGTTTAAGTTTCACTAAATTAAGGCCTTAACATAATATGCATACTATTAATATAAATGTTGCTATTTATGACGATATTTTATTCATTTTATCAATGGTACTTTGTATCATCAGTTTACTCTGAGAGAAGCATGTGTTTCCCCCCTCCCCTTTATGGTGGCTTTGCCCCTAGTACGCTTTGCAATAAACACTAAATAAATTATAGTATATGGCCAACAACAATCTGTGAACTCAATGTGTCTTAATGATAGAGGACTTAATTCTCACTACCCTGCATAAGTTTGATAAGGCCAGGAAACTGCAACTCCCTGTTACAATTGCAGAATCCCTCAATAATGAGCCTTAATGATAGAGGACTTACTTCTCGCTGCTCTGCATAAGTTCAATAAGGTCAGGGAAAAGCAAGTCCCTGTTTCGGTCGCAGAACCCCTCCACATTGTATGTGACGATGCCGGCGTAATGGTGGATTATAAACCCCTCACTGCAAGACTGGTAATGCTGGTGGCCCCCGGCGGTTTTGGTCATTTGCTGTAATCACATCATCCAACATGTTAGCTCAGATGAGAGTACATCTGCCTATTGATATAAAGGTATGGGGTTTGATTTCTGATGTTGTCTGAAATATATTTCTATGCAGGGCCGAATTAAATTCAGCTGATGCCCTAAACATAGCCCAATAATGGTGCCCCATCCTCTCTTCCATTGCTGAGCCGGCAAGATTAAGACTCAATCAGTGCTGAAGGTGAAGTAAGACCTTAAAGTTTTCTTCAAGGTGTCTCCCCCATGCCATAACACACAACTATTTTTTTCAAACAACTGTTTCTTATTATATTTATTTAGCACTAAATAGCAGCAAGTAGTATAAGCCATTCACTTAGACTATGTCACTAAGTCCTTTCTATGAATCAGGAATTCCTTAAAATTGAATGGCCACATCTTTAGTGCCAGTGCCATAAGTACATGCTTATATTGTTTAGTGGTTAATCCAGGCTTGCGCTGTAAGCATGTGTGAGCTATGTTTTCAACAAGTAATAAAATATTAGTCTTGAATCTAGTTGTTGAGTTTGTCCTTTATTTAAATTAGGGAAATCCACTAATAGCTGGAATCTTAGCATTAAAGCACACACATAAATAATATAAATACTCATGTAACACCATATGGTTAATTCTCTTCAATATATGAGTTAGATAGAGATGGTAAATTTGTTGATTTGAAATGCACTTTAGAATAAACAAATGGTTAGTTTAAATTAAAATCTTAAATTTTCTTAGTCGAATATGATTACAAACATATGCAATATATAATAGATGTGAACAGTAAGCTCAAGTAATTAATGGCTATCACCGAATAACTAAACAAATAAATTAAATATACTTCCAAAAACGGGCTCTTGACGAACCTTTCACTTACTTTTTGCAGGTCAGAGTCGACTCCCTCCGAGACAGCGTGCATGGTGGCGCAAACATCGTCGAGCACAGAGAAGAGTCCCGGAGGCCGCTTGCTTTCGATCAGGTCACACACCACTTTATTGTTGAAGTACTCAATAGGAGTCCACTTGATGTTCTCTGCGACATACTCCTCCTGAAAACATAAAAATAGTCTTGCTAGCGCCATCAGACATACTTGATTATTGGTGGTTTGGGCACTAATGTAGCAGACATTTGTTGTGACTTTCCAGGCAGTAAACCCACTTGACTGACGCCTTAGCTCAGTTTGTCTAGTGATACAACAGTCCAGGGTTCAATTCTAATTGAGCAACAAAATCTACCACTGTTACAGGTGTGTGTCCTTTCGTTTAAGGGTCTAGCTATTATGTTTGTCCTGAAATAATGTTTTATGTCCCATGGCTTACTTCTCGCCTGGGTTATTCACATTCATTTATATTAAATGTGGTTGGGTGAGGGTAGAATTTAGAGGAAATGCATTTATATGGAGGGAAAGTGGAAAAACTATTTATGAAAAAAGTAACCGCAATAAAGCCGGCCGAAATTCGAGACCCGACAAATAAAATAAGAAATTGACACCTTTGTTATAATGTCCACCGGTACAAATCTATAATTTTCTTAAAAATATTACCATTTCCAGAGGGAATTATTTTGCCTATCCAAGGTATAAGCTACAGTCTGGTTTTGATAGGAAGGAGCTTTTTTTTTACAATTAATAAAGTTACAACACAATTTCAATATATTTATACATTAAGTCATGAGATATGCAGCTGTCACTTTTCATATATAGTATCAATACCGCTAACATTTTCTAGCAATGAAAAATGTTATCAATGTTGACAGCAAAAAAATGTTTATATTTTCTTAAAGCTGTTTCATATCAGAAACCTACTGTAGATACTCTACTCTCCGTCCTATGACGAATTCTCAGCACGCCCCAGAAAGCGCCAATTGGAGTGGCGCGCGGCCAACAACACACAAGTGAACCTGACCCGATTCCGTCACACCGCGGTTCAGACGCAGGTCACACTACTGGGTAAGAATGTCACACACTTTCCTGACATGAGACAGATGGTCCAGATTTGACAAGAAGGTTGTGCAGAACCGAAACCTATTTACTACCATGCCAGGGTCGTACCCGAAACCTTATATATGTAGGGGAGGGGGAAGAGGCTACATGCGACTACCCGTGGTGAAGACTCAAGTCCTTCCAACACGAGACGGAAAATAATTTCTGAGCTTGTAGAGGAAAGGAATTGTATCACTCCATTAAGCTACTATCCTAAGCATTGAGGAGTACAAAAATACATCTTTTAATAATAATTTCAAATGGAAAAGGAAGGGGGGGTTGAAACGCCCCCTTCACCACCCCAACCCTTCTTTGCTCAAATGGTTTACGTCAGTTCAATAAGGTATAATTCAATAAAGTCAAATGTAATTCGGTTTACCCTTCTTAAGATATACCCTGTCTCCGGTAGGAAGGTAGGTGACAGCCAGCAGAAGGGCAAACAGTGGCTGAAAGTCCCTGATGTCAAACTATTAATAAATAGTTATTATTTACTTAGTAATAATATATTATCCATAAAAAGTGTTATCAAACGATCATAATAATTATTTCCTAAGGATTACTGTATATTTGGTGTTTTCGTTGGTCAATGAAAGAACAGAAAATAAGAATAAAACTTTTTTTTTCTTTGCAGTTGTGACAACCAGAAATATTAAAGTAAATAAAGCTCATAAGGACATTTCATCTTGTGACAGTATGTTGAATTCATATTTATAATACAAATTTAAATACAATCTTACGGGTATATTCATTTACAGTTTCGGCTTTGAAAGGTTCCGGATTCATTCGTTAATCTCGCGAAAGGTTAGGCCTAAACCCAAGGATTTATAAATGCACATAATATTTTAACTCATAGGATGATGGGAAAATGCCCATTCATCAAAGCTATTTTAACTTCCGAGTCGAATCACAACACGCTTGTCTGGAAAGACCACACAAAGGGTTTAGTTTAAAGTAGCCTTTTCTTCTTGGCATTTTCGGGAAGAGTCGTTCTAAAATAACTATTGGGAGCAGTAAAAGGTAGTACCCATTTAAATGGTACATAATACTGTACATCTTATAGTCATGTTTTTTTCATATTCATGTTATTGGACAGTGTCAATAAATTAGGTCTATAAAATATAGTTATATGTATATACGAGTAAAATTAAAGATATAGGATACGATACACGAAGTTAAAGAACAATGCTCGTTATACCCTGATTTTGGTATAACTTTGATCTTATAGTCTTGACATATTTAACATTAAAACTTTTTAGTAACCTACTTCATTAGCCTATTTTTATTTATTAAATCCATATACATTTAAATTACATTATTTATCCAACAAATCGGAGACAGAATTGGTACGAGACATTAATCTTCTTAGGGGACTCAACGAAAATTGGTGACGCAAGGTATCCTTAATGTAACCGCCCGCCACTGGTATTTGAGAGACGCCCCAGTTCTGACGAGGACGCGACCATCCTACTTCCCATCAGCGAAGACTGCACCATCATACACGGAGAACGTCGAAAGCACAAAGGGAAAAACCATCCGAATAACGTGGCTAAATGGCAAACATGTATTGTCAACAACCCCCTTACTCTTTACCGCTTTACAATAAATAATTTGAGCTCGCTTCACTGGCTACATGGTCTGAGACATTATTCTCACAGTAGATTATCGATGACAGGACGATCGAGGTTTGAATCTCGGTTGGGTCTACTAAGTGTGGCTTTTCCATAATGGTTTTCCACTCTCCCTCCACGCAAATGCGGTTACAATGCCTAGACGTATAACCACCCTAATTCCTAAAACCAGTAGCGTAATTAGTACATACACGTATAACCCGAAAGGATAGTGAGACGCAGTGCTAAAAAAGAGTTATTAATATTGGGTTCTTGTGCCCTTAATGATGGAGAGAACGAGTTATCACGTGCTAGGTTAGTCCGATGTCAACAAGCGGTGTTGCCATATGAGGCTCGTTTGATGCACCTGCTAGCCTTTGCGCTTCTGAGACACTCCAAAAAAGGTACACAAATTTGGCCTATACGCTTTCAATACGTTAGCCCATCGTACAGTCTTCCGAAAGACGAACATGTGATAGGTAGGTGGGGCCACGGTCTCGTAATATTTCTCAACTGACAACAATTTGTTTCTTGAGAATATTTAACGTGTACTTTCTAAAGACACAAATTATATCCCTGGCCTACCATGGCCTAAATACGAGTTGAACACCAGGGCGGATATAACTTGTGGCAAAAAACACACCTCAAACAGTGTACATAAACAATGTTTTTAGTACCACGTCTTACTACCCGTTTGTGTTATCGCCTGTATACTTACTATCCACACTAATGTGTTAGGGATTAGGAAGTTTTAATTTATAGAAATTGCACCCGCGTTTTCATGGGGGGGGGGGATAATGGAAAATGGATAATGGAAAACCACCCTCAGTGCACCCGCCCGGGATCGAACCCCAATCTCCCCGTCATCGGAAGTCCAGCCTAACACGAGAGTAGCGCGTTTGAGGTTACCTGGTGGTCTTGGGGTATGGTGTTAGACTTCTGTGCTGAGGGCCCGGGGTTCAATCCTTGGTCCTGGCACATATTTATCTGATTGCCAAACCCTTCCTTCACCTCTGAGAATAAGTGTATTAGTCACAACTTGTGAATTTGTAGAATGCCAGGTCTCCACCGTGGTTCGGATTCCACGTTAAACTGTAGGTCCTCCATTTCATCTCACAATCACCCGACCATTACACATTAGCGTAAGTGCGTATAACCCAAACGGGTAGTAAGACGCGGTGCTAATAATAATAATAATAATAATAATAATAACAACAACAACAATAATAGCGCGTTAGACCATCCTGCCACCGAAATCGGTCACAAACAAATTAAGCTGCTTCAAATAACTTCTAGTCATACAGGGTTCAAAATGTTCCTGGGGGCCTCGGGACGATCGTTTAGACTTTAGATGAACCTCCCCACTTCCAAAAAGCTTTTCGAGTTGAGTCCTTGCTGGTAGCTTATTGGAATCTTAAAAAATTTATAAAATATACTATGCTAATTATGTTTGTTTTTAAACATATATATACCCGCCTCAGTGACGTAGTTAGCTAACGCGTTAGTTTCGTGTTTAGCTAGACTGCCAAGGACGGGAAGAGAGAGAGGTGTTCAGCTCTCACTCGGGTGAACTGGAAGTGGTTTTTCCTAAATTGTTTTCTCTCTCCCTCCCCGCAAATGCAGGTGTACTTCCTCTATATACAACCCTCCTAATCCATTAGCGTAATTAGTACTTAAGAGTATAACCCAAACGGGTAATAAGACGCGGTGCTAAGTATAGTATTTAAAAATATAATATTACTTATTATTTTACCATCTACTGTTTGAAATATTTTCCACAACCACCGCAGGGAGGACAAACCACTTCCTCCCTCGAGTAAGGCCCTGCCTGTATTTAAAGT
>CABFOV010003758.1:19661-44904 GCA_902141375.1 Timema poppense | reverse complement strand
TATCCCTATCTTGAGCTAGCTCTATACAGTCCACATGAATACGCCCTATCCCTATCTTGAGCTAGCTCTATACAGTCCACATGAATACGCCCTATCCCTATCTTGAGCTAATTCTATCCGGTACATCTCACCCCATCTTATCCATATCTGGAACTAGTACTATCTAGTCCACATCATTACATCATATCCCTATCTTCAGCAAGTTCTATCCAGTCCACCTCACTACACCTTATCACTATCTTGAGATAGTTCTCTCCCTATGGAAGAAAGCAACGCTTTACAATTAAGGCCCTTGGCCCTGTCGAGTGCAAGTGTAGAACCTATTTGTGGGATGGTGAGCGGGAGGGTGAAAGGCATGGCGTGGCTTCACAACCCACCAAAGTATCCTTCCGCGCCAACAAGAACATATGAATCACGAAAACCGTAGATAATGCTAGCTACCAGACAGGTCTTGCGGGAAAATCATACGTTTGATAATATCAGATTTCTTGAGAACGAGAGAAATTTTAATGTTAATATTTTCAACACTTGATCGCTGTTTTTCATCCAAGAGTAATGGATACGTAATTTCTCCACTAAAATCGTTCGTTTCTGACACACCTTTGATAATAAAGTGTTCTTTGAGAAAATTTGAATTGGGGGTGGAGGAGATACTACTCCCCCGGTCAAAACTATATACCTAAAAATGATATAAATGCCATTTCTTCACTAAAATTGTTTAAAAAAAGGAGTTTTTGGGAAATTTGACTTTAGAAGCTTCTACACCGCTGGTTATAGCTCCTCAGCTAAAAATTATAATTCTAAGCAATCGATTGGGTAACTATGGCGTATTAAAAAAAACCTTTTGACCTATATTGCGAGACTAGCGTTCAAAACCGCCCAAACCACACTTATCCTCTATAAATATTATAATGCACCATTAAATATAGTATTAATTTGTGTTCTATAAAACTTGTACCATCAAGGATATAGTTGTATCTACTTCGGATCCAAGGAGAAACTATAGGAGATGATATTTCAACTTGAAATCTAAAGAGAAATCTTAATACTGAAGTAACGACAAGAACACGGTAGTAGCGAGGTCTACTATTTATATAAATACGCGTTAAAATATTTTTAATATATTGTTTTAAGCTGTTTGAAAAAAAGTTTTTACTCATAGCAATCCGAATATAAATATACTCGCACGTGATGAAATATCGATATGACAGCCAAACTAATAACAGTAATAATAATAATAAAACTGCGCTTCTGGCCTACATCGTTCGTAGCTCATTTTGTGGAAAGATTAGCTCGTACTGATGCACAGTTTCTCGGGGGACGCCCGAATATACTAATAATACATTCTTTCCGTGGAGGATATTTCCATGTCCCGATGAGATGATGATGATAGTGAGTATGAGGGTGTGAAACCAGTAGAAACACTTAAACCTAATTTAAGCCTAATTAACCAAACCCTGGTGATAGTTGGGGTAATTCCCCTTTCGAGAAAAAATACCCACGTTACCAGGGAATCGAACCCAGGACCCCTAGACTTGTAGCCAGGTGCACCGACAACTCCTCCATGGGGCTGGTTTATAATACTTAGAGAAAGACCGGTTATAATTATCAGCCTGTTGACATTGGGCAGTGGCCTCTGAAGAAACGATCAATGTAGGTGACGTGTGGGGTGATATTGTATTGTTTGACGCCGCTAGAGACGAACATGTCTGTAATTAGTTTTTTCACGTGCCCGAACGTGTCGTGGTTTTGAACGCTAAATGACTTTCATAAGTCCAACCCAAGTCTCTGACCGCTCCTGACTTCTCATTAGCTGAGGTCAACCACTTTGATTTGCACCGTCTATGATTATTCATTCATGCACCACGTATTACTTACTACCCATCCAGACTATCGGACTATGACAGTTATTTGTTTACAAAATCTTTGGGACACACAAAATAATGGTCGTTTACTTGAATATTGTGAAGAAGAAAAAAACCACATTAAAAACAATGGAAGAGCGCTATGCGAGTGGCATAAAAACGTGGCCGTGCCTAGAGGCATGCGCTCTATGACCCCGTTAAAACGAACGCTCGCGTTTGCCTTTGCCATAGGCCACCAGGGGAACACACAAGATTTCATTATTCCAGCACCACATAATGGCAGGATTCTCGGTGTATAATTAGTTCATTACCGTTCTACTACTAGATAATGTATTTTCTTTCAGGCTGTGTTGACTTACTACACCAGCACTGGCTGTCACGTGGTATAGGGTGTCAGGCTCGCAATATACTGGGTAGTTTGTTACGGGGGTGGTCAAAGAGCGAATCTCGGCTGGGTGTAGTGAGGTATTATTTTGCACACACATGGTTTTTTTTCACTTTGATTTTTCGTCTGCCCACGCTCTATTTTTTTTTTGCGGGAAATATTTAACATGGGCCTTTTGAACCTATTAACTATACTGGCACACTACTAATAGACTAACTTAAATCTAGAACATACACAGTACAGAGCATGCTAATTCCCTTAAGGTTTTTTTCCTAAATAGTTTCCTACTCTCCCCCCGTCACAAATTTGTCCAAATTTCTTTTAAATTCTACCATTCTCATCCCTATCCAAATAGAGTAGATAATGTTTTCGTATAACCCATACGGGTACTTAGAAACGAGTGGAAAAAGAAGGGGCGGGTGAAGGCGTATTAGAGGAAAAGTGAATTAAACTGAATCATTTTTATTTCCATTGTGATTAAAACAACTTAGTGAATAATTTAAGACGATTAATGTCAGCTTTCTAAATAATAACATAACCTTAAGATATTCATTGATAGCATCTATACATGTGTAATATGATGAAAAATAATTGAAAAACTAATTTAAAATAAAGTTAAAGAATATATTACTCTGTGTTTGAAACGGTTTACTAGAAGATTAATCCGTTTAGAAACAGGTTTCACCCGTTTTTTTTAAAAAGATAAAGTCATTAAAAGAAGATTTCACTACAAACATGAAAATTACTAAGTTATGAAATGGTATTAAGAACGTGTTGTGGTAAAATTATTAAAATCTAATATATATATATATATATATATTTAAAACGTGAAGCGATTCTTTTATACAATTCCAATAAATGTTCACATATATTAGATTTGTTTTTAGATGAAAGATTATATTTAGAGGATATGCCCAAACATTCAAATTTCAATTATATTCAAAAGAGAAGCCACAATTTCAGAAAACAGCAGTTCATTTCGACATCCATTTCTGGATATCTATCAAATCGATTTAATTTATTTTAAAAATGAAATAGCTTTCTTCGAAGAATATTTTAACAAAGTTTACAAAATGTCAATATCGAAGCTGTATTTTAAATATAATGTACGTTAGCTATTTTATCCCCGCGTCTTATTACCCATATGGGTTTTACGCTAATGGTTTTAGGTTTTAGGATGAGGCAGTAAATGTACCTGTATTTGCGTGGAGGGAGAGTGAAGACCCATTTTGTGGAAAAAAAAATCACAGTACACCCGACCGAGATTTGAACCTTGATCTCCTCATCATCGGCAGTCTAGTCTACTGAGAGAGTAGCGCCTTAGACCATGCGGCCACCGAGGTGGGTGTGGCCTAGCTAAAAATTAATTTAATGCCCCTCACGTTGTTGGACCCACTTTAGTATAGTCAAAGGTTTGTGCACGTTTTTGTTCATATCCATCCTACTCGCCGTGTCATCAGTCATTGGTAGTTTTAGGAGAAAGGTTGGCAATGACACTGGCACATCCTGTCTAGACTAACTTTTTTTTGTTAATGAGAACAAAACAAAAATCTAGTTATTGCAAATGGCTCGTGTCCTTTTTCTCAAACTTTGAGTTCTTTGTTCAAAATTGTACTCATTATTAATTTAATTAACAAGTTAGTCGAATTTTATTAGAAAATTTGGAGCATTTGTCTCTCTCATTTCTCTTTCGTTGTTGATTTGTAATGGTTTCTTGAACAGTCAAGGGGACCTGGTGGTCTAGGGGTAAGGTGTTGGACTTCTGTGTTGGGGGTCCGGGGTTCAATCCTCGATCTCGGCACGCATTTATCTGATTACCAAACCCTTCCTTCACCTCTGACAAGACATCTTGTGAATGTGGGGAATGCCAGGTCTCCACCGTGGTTCACCGTGGTTCGGATTCCACGTTAAACTGTAGGTCCTCCATCTCATCTCACAATCACCCTACCATTACACATTAGCGTAAGTACGTATAACCCGAATGGGTAGTAAAACGCGGTGATAATAATAATAATAATAGACCTGCTAAAAATTTTTAAGAAATACTTAAGTAGAAATTGGTAACTTCCTCAATACTCTTCATGAATGCAAAAGATTCCGTTTATGGTAGCTATAGTTTATTTAGTTGAAAGCGTTATGCTATTTTAAAAAAAAAGATCAAGTGTGACATCGGATATAAACTAGATTTGTTGTGATAAACATGAATTGAGGTAAAGTTTATATTTGTATTATTTTAATACACACATATGAACAACATACCCGTCAACCGAAGATAACTTCTTGTGCTCGTGCGCACGTGGATTCAATGTCAAGCCCATTTAGCCTGGGTTTACGGTAACAAGGAGGTCAGTAATCATATTCTGGGTGGTTTCCTACTCTCTATCCATGAGAATTCGTGTTCATTTACTCTAAATTATCCACTTCAATGACCGAACAATCTAAGGCATCTGGCTCGTGTTAGACTGCCTTGCTGATTATAGGGAGGTCAGGATTCGAATCCTGGCGGGATCTACTGAGGGTAGTTTTTCCCTAAATTATTTTTCACTCTCCTCCCACGAAAATGTTGGTAGATTACCTTTAAAGTACTTCCTTCCTCATCTTTACCCCTTTAGATTAATTATAATTTTATATGCATCCAACCCTAACGGGTAGTAGGACGCATATATTTAAAAACACAAAAAAAAACCTTCTAAATTCTACCGTATTCATCCATGATAACTGATTGTAATCAAATGGCGTATAGCCTAACTTGTGTTTTTTTTAGCCCCGCGTCTTACTACCCGTCTGGGTTACATGCTTATGGACTAATTACGCTGTTAATTTTAGGGATTAGGAAGATTATATTTAGCGGAGGTGTACCCGAATTTGTGTTAAGGGAGAGTGGGAAACCATTTAGGAAAACTCACCCAACTAAGATTAGAACTTCGATCTCCCCGTCATCAGCCGTCTAGTCTACTGAGATAGTTCCGCGTTAGACCACATGGCCACGAAAACGGGTTCTAATTAAGTAAAACGTTATAGAAATAAAACTATAAATTCATAAATAGCAAGGTTTCTTACGTAGTGCCTACACACAAACTACACAGATAGGTTTCACAAATTCTTGAGATCTTACTTTTTATGTTAACGGGATTATTTTTATTTTATATTATTACCCATCTAGATTAAAACTCGCATCAATAGGCACGCGTACTAAATGTCTGCTTGATTTGACGGTGACGTCGAGGTCCAGGTTCTAATCCTGGACGAATGTATTAGAGAGTTTTGTTCCTAAATAGTTCCCCACTCTCTACATACCCAAATGAACTTACATTTCCTCTAAACTATAACTTCCCCACCACTACCCCATTCGTTTAGTTAATTTCCTGTGATCGTTGTCGAAAGTAATCGCTCTAAGTTTTAAATAAAACATTTTAATGACGGGATTTTCTTGGTTTTTATTTTCCTCCACACTTTAAAAGTCAGTTTCTAGAAATGATTAAATATATCTATTAATTAACTAAATGTACATTTATTTATAAAAATAAAATAAAATTTCGTGTTAAAACTTTTTCTAACGATAAGCCACTAAATGTAACCGCTGATTTCATTAACTGACTAAATTATGATTGCATTCATGACTTTCTCTGCCAAGTTTAAAATAATTGTAAACCTTTTAGATGTTTACAACGTGAGAAAGTTAGACAAGCAACAAATTAATTATGTTTAGCACTAATGAGTCATTGGTAATCATCAATCTTGTCGAGGTTTGTATAGATCAATGGAGAAATTGAACAGACTTTGGTGTGGATCAGAATAACATTGGCAATAAAGCTTGGTTTAATTACTTAGTCAATGTCTACTCTTAACCCTGGTCGCAGCCGAATGAAATATTTAAACCTCTAGTTCAGTTGGACAACTTAAAAGCTGCTCTCTTTTCACAAATAAGTATTTTAAAAATAAAACGACAAGTCATTATTCTTTCTCATAGCATTTTCACTTGCTAGTTTAGCATTTTCTTGTAGAGTTGGTAGCTTGCTCATACCATTAAGTTCATCAGAGTGAAACAACTGACAAGCAGTTTAGAAAGCTAAATAAGACTGAACCCTGTTACCCATGCATGTTAACCGAGTAAACGAAAGGAACTTCACGGATTATGCAAATATTTTGCTTGTTTCTTAAGTTATTTAAATTAATTATTCACACAAACCCGTTAAATAAGCTAGCTCTAGTCACTGCGAAAGTTAATTATTAGAGTACTTTTATTAGTAACTAATAAAATTTGTAACAATAGTAACTCATGTGCCTTAATAATTTTTTTTGAGCATGATAAAAGAACAAAACAATGAATTTAATTGCATTAATATTATAATGTGTCGTAAACATATAATAAATAGGTACACTATATTAAATTTAATTTTGTAGGCTTTGCACAGATTAAAAGATGGAAATAAAAAACTTTCAAAGTTAAATTTAAGGGAGGGATCCTTTAACTTTGTTTAAAATTTAATTATTTTAAAAACATATATACTTCAAAAACTAAGGTCTACGGTGAATAAATCATACAAAAACACAGTGAAAAATATTATTTTAATTTATGAATTAAAAAATAAATTGCAGATAAAATATTTGGTCATAAATATCGGTTTTCCGTTTAATCCTTCCAGATTACATCATTGTTTGATTTTTAAACTCTTTGACTTATAAACGACTCTATTTACTTTTACACTTAACTAATGAGTTTAACTCAAGAGTTATTAATTAATTGTAGCTTAATCAGATATAAAGGACTTGATCTTAGAAGAAACATAGCTTCATTTGTGGGAAATAAGGATGGAAAAAAAATATATATACTCTTAAACTATATGCATAAAATCACCCAACCAAGATTCAATCTACCATCAACAATTATCAAGGGAAATGCAAGTTTTGCACCTTAAACTGTTAATCCACCACCGCGGGATTATGCTTACTCAATAATCATTATTTTATTTTGGATAGTCGGTTGTTTGAAGACATGTTGAAATTGGCACGATCGTTCCATAATCGTTCCTTAAGGCTATCAATTTCAGCTTCGTGAATAGAACACTGTTGTTTATTGTTTTACTCAAGCTCATGGACCGTCTATGTTATTAGTGTTTAGGAGCTACTGATTATAGGGGACTTCAAACCACTAGTTTCTTGCTTGCTAAATTTCAACTACAACTCTCGAATCGGTATTCAAACACAAATCTATTTTACACCCACTCCAAAGTGTAAATAGTCAAATCTCGTCAAAGGCAGAACACGGAAAATAAGATTTTGCCATATTTTTTTGTATCTACACATAAGTATGTTCAAGTGAATTTCGAATAATTTTTAACATTTTTTTTAAACTGGGAAACTATTTTCACTCGCTTGGTTAACAAACTTAGTTGGAGCGTTCTCTAATATTTGCATTATTAGGCCTGTATAAATAAACACCATAATATTATTGGAATATTAATGGTTTATTAGTATAACCTCAATAAACTTCAATAAATAAATTAAGGTCTACGCCTACTTGAAATTAAATTTCTTCACATTTCTGTATTTCTTATGAGAAAAGCAGTTCTGCTCCTCATTTACTACGTATTTTTTTAAATATGGATTTACCAGAAAATGACTTTATTTGTTGAGGAAGGCTAAATATAGGTTCCTAAAGATTTATTTTAAACTCATAACTGCAACACTTCAAACAAAACATCGTTGAAAATAAAATAATTTAAACTTTTTTTATACTATAAAACATAACAATTAAGTTGTAGTTATATAAGAATATGTTGATAGCTTTCACCTTCATTTTGGCGTGAGATATATTTTGAAATACCAAACCACTTCTTGAATAATGCATTTCTTTGGGCGCTTGCAACGCTTCTCAGGGCTATGGTAGACGGCCCTCTTAAGATTCGTTATAATGACCAAAATTGTAATAAAGGTACCGAACAATATTTATCTAAGAACAAATGTTTGTTAATTAAGAAAGTAAAGATGGTTTCCCAACTTAAAAGTGAATGTTAATCATAATTAAACAATTACTTGAACATCTTTACTGGACCTTCCTCGGGGACCGCATGGTCTAAGGCGTCGCTCTCGTGTTAGAGTAGACTACAGATTACAGGTAGATTTGGGTTTGTATACCGGCTAGGTGTACTGAGGAGGGTTTATCCTCAACTGTTTTACACTCTCCTCACCCGCAAATGCAGATACACTATTTATAAATATAAACTAACTTATTCCTAAAACCCATTAGCATAATTAGTACGTACGCATATAGGCCAACCGGTTAGTAATACGTGGTGATAAAAAAAAATATTGCTCGTTTCAATGTCAAGGGCCATTTTTAATATCCACTGAAATAAATATGGTAAAATATTAAGATATTTTAATTTGACTAGTTCCTATAAGTAAATAATTAATCCACAAAGAAAACAAAACGGTTCACTTGAAATCAAACACCAAGAATAGCCTTTCAATATAAAATATTAATCTGAGCTATATTTCAACATCACTTCATCCAAATCAGTGGTCACGTGGACATAGGCCTTAGTCTCGTCATGTCTGGTTTGTTAGTAACGTGAAAGTTGGGTTAGAGTTGCTATCGAGTGTGCTGAAATATTTTTCTTTAGCACCGCGTATTACCACCCTTTAGGGCTATACGCACATGTACTAATTACTCTAATGAGTTAGGAGTGAGGAAGGGCGAATCTAGAAGAAGAATACCCGCATTTTCATGGAGGTAGAGAGGAAGTGTTGAGGAGGGTAGGAGAGGAAAGCAGCCTGATAAGGAAGAGAAAAACGTCTTGGTTGGGCCACACACTGATTAGGGGTTGTTTAATGAAGAGGATCATGAAGGGGAAGATAGAGGAAAAAGAGGACGAAGAAGGTTTGGAATGTTAACAGATATCAGGAAAGAAAGAAGCTACAAAAGGATGAAAGAAGATGCTCAGGACCGAAGAAGTGGAAGATGTCCAATTGATATCTGTCTCAGGACAGATCCACAGAAGAAGAAGACAAGTGGAAAACCAACTAGTAAGAAACCACTCTCAGTACATCCGACCGGGATTCCAACCCAAGCCTCCCCATCATCAGCAGTTTAGTCTCTTGCGAGAGAGAAAGACACTTTAGACACCATGTGTCCACCAAATTGGATACCTTTTTCTATTTTCTAAATGGACTCTGTATCTGCCTTCATACAAATGGGGGCCCACTACGTATAGATTAAATCTTCCATATCCTTAACACATTAGCACGGGGGCTCCCAAACTGTGCGTTGCGACGCCCTGGGACGTCTCCTGTATTGGTACTGGGCGCCATGGCTACAAAAAAATCTTAAACTTATAATGTTTATTGACATTTAACATGCAAATTTTCATTAAGTACCCGTACATATTTCAAAAGAATAGAATTAATCCTACAAGAAAACATTTTTTTTTGTGAAAGCGCTCCCTTAATATTAGCTAGTAATGTAAATGACCCTTTTTTAATGCAATAAAAGTGAATTTGGGTATTTTTTTTATTATTTGGTACAGGGGCGTCGCATGGAAAATATGATTAAAAGGTGATGCGGTCTCAGAAAGTTTGAAAACCCCTGAATTGGCGTAATTAGTACTTATGCGTACAGTCCAAACGAGTAGTAAGACTTGTTGCTGAATAATAATAATTTGTTTTCAGTATATTTGCTTACTCCATGGTCAATACACATTTTTTCTTATGAATGCTCCAGAAAACCGTCCTATGAAACTCGTGGTTCGAGATGACTACCGTGAATAAGTTACATGTCCGTCACCCGTGAGGTGAGACGAGCTCTTTTAAGAGTTTAAGTTAAGTTCAGGTAAAAAAACAACAACAACTGAACCATGCGGAAATTCTTCCTTGTGGCGGACAATAAAAATACAAACTAGATTGGATTTGCGTGTCCTATCTTTCTGACATTTTATCAGATTCTTTGTATGTAGAGAGCTTTCAGTTTCTGTACTATAACGGTGTAAAACTTTCGCCTGTTTTCTTGATTGACGGTTTTAATTCTGTTTCTTTTTTTTTCTCTCTCTCTCTTTTTAGTTTGGATTATTCTACTGAGGAACCCACGGCCTCGGTATGGTCGCCAAAGTTCTCTCTCGGCAGGAACAATATTCCTTATTGTCTGATTTTCCTCTCTTTGCCTATTTAGCATCTTTGTTAACATTTCGCTAATTAGAAAGTTCTATTTCTCGTGCAGCTATGCTGGTTTTATTGTTTTGTGTTTTATACGGTGTTTTGCTTTTTCTATGGGTATTTGTTTTTATTTTCTAAAAATAATATATGTCTTTAAACTTAATTCGACCAGAAGAATGTCTGCCCACTAAAGTAAGTTTTCTGGGTTCGTTTCCCGTTTTTGCCTAAAAATGTATCGTTGGTGAATTATGTGTTTCCACTTTCACAGGGAGGAATAATTTACTGCGGGAGGAATGGGTGTTGTGTCTGTTCTAGGTTTAAGTTAGCTAAGTCGTGGAAAACCATTTGAAAAAAAAAATCATGGTATTTGAACCCTAGACATTCTATTAAATTACATCATTCGATTCACAAAGACCCATTCAATACTCTTGTGCTAGCTACCTTTCGTTTATCGAGAATTTAGGTCTTAATGATCAACGAAAATATGTGTTATTTTGGATTTTTCAGAGTGGGAAAATTAACATTAAAATCACAAGACTATATTTTGTAGAAAATAGCTGTATTCTATTTCCAGTAAACACCAAACTTGTGTATTATTTGAGGTTCCTATCACTATTTAACCTAAGCACATCTGATTGGCACTATCTTGGCAACCTGGGAATCCCCCTTATAATGCCCTTTAAATCGGTTTGTTTGAGTTGTTGATAGGCTGTATTGGCTCTAAAGCGTCATAATAAATGGTCGGTAAGGGAGATCAACTCTGGTAGTAGAGAGCATCCTGCTCCATCAGTCACACCTCTCATACATCACCGGGTATGTAGGGTAATAGTTGTTGACACAGGCCCAACGAGGAAGTGTCTGAAGACTGACCCCCATATTGTACCTTCAGAGCATAACACTCCTCCCGCGGCGCAGCTGCGCACACGTCCGCCGACTGCGCCACCTCCGTCCCGACCAACACCACGTGATGTGGGTTATAGAGTTCTATGACCACCACATATTATATTACCTCACGTTCCAGCTGCCTGGAAACACACACACACATACTCACACATGTGTATTGACTGATCAGTTACCGGAGGGATAGTCACGAACCCGTGGATTCATTGTCTGGTTAATTCGATTTATATTTAACAGGACGCAAAGGGGCACCGCTATAATTCACTCGGAAATGGAGCAATTGAAATTAGCTTCGTTTCTTTAAAGAGATTGTGCTGCTTTTTTTCCTTATTATTATTATTATTAGCACCATGTCTTACTACCCGTTCGGGTTATACGCACTTACGCTAAAGTGTGATGGTAGGGTGATTGTGAGATGAAATTGAGTACCTACATTTTAACGTGGAATCCGAACCACGGTGGAGGCCTGGCTTTCCCCACATTTCCAAGATGTATTGTCAGAGGTGAAGGAAGGGTTTGGTAATCAGATAAATCTGTGCTGGAACCAAGGATTGAACCCCGGCCGCCATACGTCTTCTAAATTCCACCTATTCCATACCTATCCCATTAGTGTAAATATACAGATATTTCTGACGGATAATAGGGCGAGGTGTATCGAATTAAAAATAATCAAAGATTAACGTATGAATATATAATTGACAAAACCACCACACATGAATACTACCTATGCATAATGGAAGTAAGCCACTTTTTGTAAAATTAGGTTGGGGAAGTAGGGGACAAGAATTAAGGGGAGTGTTCTAGAAGTGTTTATATCAAAACTTTTTTGTTGTCCTTTCTAATTAAGAAACATAGTTTGATTTTGTTCACACGGTGATATCAACAGGTTTTAAAGATCTGTCGTCAGGTGACCTTGTGGTCTAGGGGTAAAGTGTCAGACTTCTGTGCTGGGGGTCCGGGGTTCAATACTCGATCCCGGTACAGATTCATCTGATTACCAAACCCTTCCTTCACCTCTGACAAGACGTTTATTAAACACAACTTGTGAATATGTGGAATGCCATGCTTCCACCGTGGTTCGGATTCCACGTTAAACTGTGGGTCCTCCATTTCATCTCACAATCACCCTACCATTACACATTAGCATAAGTGCGTATAACCCGAACGGTTAGTAAGACGTGGTGCTAATAATGATAATAATAATAATAATTTAAAAAGTTTCTCATCTAATGCCACTATGTTCATGACAGATATTCAACAATTGTTTATATTACCATGTGAAAAAAATTATACTATGATTTTACTCGTGTAATATTTTAGTGAATTTGGCCAAAATTGTTTTGCTATACAAATTGCAAAAATACTGGCCTTTTCTCGCGTCCTCTACCTCCCCACCTTGATAATGTTCATGACTAGTGAAGTTCAGTAGGTCTGGATGAAAATGATCTACAAGTTATAAATATAGCCGCACCAAATATCATAATCAAACTTTTATCAGCAGAATCTGCCTTAAACTACAAGTGAAGAGTAACCCTGAATATAGGAAGATCCTGGGCTTATTCATTAGCGCCAACAGCCAAGGGCCCCAGTTTTGATTCCCGTGTACAGGTGTCATTTTTAAAATTTACAAATTTAACCATCGGTCTAGTTTTATATGACATAAGATGTCAAAATCTTTTATTTAGGCATACAGTTTACCCTAAAGTGCAGATCTACAAAACTTCAAATTTAAAAAAGTATTGTACCTACAGTAAGCTTTAACTTAGTATTCAAGTGAAAAGTTTTTTTACTAACTTTTTTGTTGTTTTAAATTGTAACAATATTTTTTTTTTTTTGCAAATTCCATTTAACTAACCGTTAAAATAACTCCCTTTTTACACTAAATGGGGTAAGAATAAGGTAGAATTTATTGAAAATGCATTCACATTTGCTTGAAGGCAGAGTGGAAAAATATTTAAGGAACTACACCAAATTGGAACTCTAACCCCATACTCCATGCTCCCGGCAATTCACTATTTTGCAAGAGTGACAACTAAAAAACCAATTTACTACTGACATGGGTTAATTTGTTTTTTCAATTCTATTTTTTATTCCATTTTAATTGTAAACAACTCGGGAGATTTAACTGTTCGTGAAAATGGCTTTGTAAAATGTATTCTTAGAAATAAGAACAAATATATTATTCTAGAAAATTACGTTTAACCATCTAATTACCTAAAGAAGTAAACAAACAATTAATGCCAATTAAAGAAAACCCATTGGTATTTGTTCGTAAACTCTTTGTGCCTTTAGAATCAGAAGAGGGAAAGTGTAAGGAAAAGAAAAGCAAACGAGTGTGATTGAAATGAGCACTCAGGTCCCAAGATTTCGGGGCCGTGGGGGGAGGGGTGGGGGAGTAAATATCCAAGACTGTGCTCCTCGAGTTCCAACAAGGCCAGCACACGCCCACTATACATACATCACGCAGCGCAACACCATTCGCAGATCTACAAAAGAACCGAAACCTAAAACAAAACACCTTGAGTTCAAAAGACCATTCGAAACCAACATCACAATGATTGTTGCTCTACTTGTCGGTATGGCTACCTCCGACAATGGGCAATTGGTACCGACCTAGTTTCCACCGGGCCCATGGAGCGGTAATGTGCTCACCTCCTCGTATGTCGACAATAAGTGCGGCGCGGTTTGGTATTGTCGGGAGGGTCACTCGTGGTGGGTGGTGGGGTGTGTGTGTGTGAGGGGGGCGAGGGGGGAATCGAGAGCCTTCACGTCCCATATGACCCACTGTACTGCGCCTGCGCACGGGGGTGTCTGTGCCGACTACGAGGACATCTATAGGTACCGTTACGTAAATGTGCTGCCGTGAAAAAAAATAACCCAACTGTGACGCATGTTTTATAAAGTAAAAAGAATCCTGTGCGTCTCATATTAATAATACCCGTCCCGGCTGTCTGTATATTTAAACTATTGGAGTGAAGATGAGGATGATAGAGCTTAGATAAAATATACATATATTTGTGTGAAGGGAAACTGCAGAACCATTTAAAGGGGAGGGGCGGCAAATAGTTCAGTACACTCCGCTGGGATTCGAGTCTTGACCCCCGATTCACCGGGAAACCAGGCAAGACAAGACAATAAACTTTGTCTGTGTGCCCACCACCGGCGAGGAGACCAGAAGTATAATCAAATTAACTGTCGTGAGATATTAAATATACAGTATTTTAAGTTATCCTAAGCATCCCGTGGGGAGTTATAAAATTGTTATCACTTATTTGCATTCATAATTAAATAACGTAATTTTATCTAATATTATTTTACGTTCTGACACCAGTTGTCACTGTCATCTACTTTTAAACGAGATTACTACCCAAACTAACAGGACGAGGATGAATTAAAAAAAAAATCTCAGTGAACTTGCGAGAGGATGTAGGTGTGTTCAAGAGAGTTTTAAATACATTTTATTTAACATTATATTGTTTATGTGAAAAACCATCTCTCTAGACTTACAAATTATGGTTCTAAGAACAATTATGTTTATATTTAAGTTTTTTTTTGAGGAATTTACAAATAAATACTTACTACTTGGTAGGCAACTTGTGTGAAGTTAAAAATTCAATAAATACGACGATACCTTTTATAAAGCAATGAAAAGGTTAGAGAAAATCTCCGGTCAATGATCAAATAACTACAAACAATTTCCCAGGGCACAAATAAAATATTAAAAATTATTTCAAAACTTTTTAGAGCTCCTTGAACCATAAAATAAGGGAACGGGCCAGCTGAAGCCTCTTTAAACTAAAATTATAATAAATAATAATACTAGGAGAAATTCAAACCCCGTCCTCTCAGCTAAGAGTCCGCTACACCACCCACGTAACCATCCCTGCAGGACCCCTAATTTTGAAACTTGCGAGAAAACTTGCAAGTTTCATAGTTAGGTGTATAGGTAGAGAGATAACCTCTTAACCTAAATCGAAGTGTCTTCTAAACGCCCCTTAGAGCGGTGCGACATGAACGGGTGTTGCCTCAAGAGCGATCCAGATACCTTGTGCTCCACTAATTAGCATCGCCCCCCTCTGTCGGTGTTCCGTCGCCACTTCCGGTGTCCGTCTGTCCGTCTGTTCCCCTCTCTCGTTGTCTGAGGGACGTTATGTAGTCCAGGGCGCTACTTGCCTCGCTTGACCGCGAGTTCGTTAGTATAACCTTAGGTTAGAATAACCGTGATAGAATATGAGTACGCGTAGCTTAGTCTTGTCAAGGTACTGTATGTATAGTCTATCCAACATAAGAGTGGTGGTAACTAACAGCTAGTAAATACTACCAGATATACTCTCTTGTATATACTCGACAAACCATACAATCTGCAAGACCACGTGTTGAGTTGCCGTCACGTTTGTTGGTCAAAACTTTGTCAACCAACAATTTGTTTTTGATTATTATTCTCCATTTAACCGTTTTCGAATTATTTAAACACGAACGTATGAAAATAACCATTTGAGTGGGTGTTTTATTCTGTGGTTCACTTAAAAAATACTTTAAAAAAAGAGAGCTTCTAAAAGACAGCGTTCTGTTCATGAATTAAGAGGTTGAAGCAGATGACATAAGAGTGGTTGATGACGTCAAAAAAACATTTTTGGTTGTGTTCAATCGCATATGTTTACAAAATAAAAACGTTTTATTTTGAAGACTAATATTTTGTATGGCTCTTTCTCGAAACATATTTGTTTACTTTGGTAGGAATTTTATACTTTTTAATTAATTAATTTCTGCACTATAATTTATCTTGTTTCTACAAACAGTAAACATAAAATATAATAGTTTTAATAATATATGTTGTTATTTTAATTAATTAATAAAAAGTCAATCATATAGTAATCCTTAGGAAAATATTATTATAATTGTTTACTAACACTTTTGATTGATTATATATTATTACTAATAAAATTATAACTATTTACACGTTAGTGACTTTCAGCCAATGTTGGCAATACAAATATTCTGATAGCTGTGAGCTACCACCACGCCTACACTGGATGGACTTTAAGTCCTGTTCACACCGTTAATACTAAGATTGTAATTTTATACTAATTGAAAAAGATTGTGGACAACCATCACTTAACAGTTTTTTGATGTACATTAAATTAAAAATAAACCCGCTTCGGTGGCCGCATGGTCCAACTTGTTACTCTCACAGCAGACTAGACTGTATTTGATGCGGAGGTCGAGGTTCGAATCTGGGTCGGGTGTACTGAGGGGGATTTTCACAAAATGGTTTACCACTCTCTCTCCACGCAAAAGCGGTTACACTTCCCTTAAATATAACCTCCTTAATCACTAAAACCATTAACGTAATTAGTACATAGACGTACAGTAGCCCCATGACTTCTTTGGTGCTGACTGACAGCTTTGAAAAGTTACCAGACAAAATTATGTAACCCTACGCCGATCCATATGATCTGCAAAAACATGTGTTTAGCAGCTGTCATTTCTGACAGTCAAAATTTAGGTATATACCTAAATGTTGACTATCAGAAGTCAGCTGTGAGCTGTCAGTCAGCACCGAAGAAGCCATGGGGCTACTGTATAACCTGAACGGTTAGTAAGAAGTGATGCTAAAAAATAAATAAATAATACTTAGTCATGGCGGCGTATTGTCAGTTACGAGTCACTGTGGACTGTGAGTGTAGACAGCTCTGAACGGTCGATACTTTCTACAGTTGCCACGCTTCAATACACCAACTAGTGAAAGACGGTCCTTGATATGAGACGAACCAAGGACGTCTAAAAGTGATAGAGCGTTGCCGTGCAAAGACAAAGTTTCCTGTTTCGATTACTTTGTCCAGGTAGTCATTTTTCACTTAAATTAATATACAAGACGTACTTTCACACTTAAGAAGCGGTATTTAATTGTGTCCATGCGATCTCGTTTGATAAGAGTCGGGATTAGGATTATGTATAAAGCTTACAAACAAAATTGACTTTATATATATAAAAATATTGAAAAAGACTACCGTCCAAGGGAAATTAATTTTGTTTAATTTCATGAGCGTTACCGATGCCAATTGTGTTTGCCAATTAAAAGGGCACATATGGCCAGAAAGTACTTCTTCAAGGGATTAAGGAATTCACTCCACTGGAGTCTACCACCCTTTCACAAAAATACCCTCACCATGGGGTAATGTGAACTGAAGCTCGTGATATGCTGAATTGCTGACAGGTTCAAATCTAATCAAGGTTTCCTGACGATAGTTTTCAATATGTGATTAATCAGAGCGGTTTTCCCATTTCTCAATGCTTAATGTGCGTGCACTTCTTTCAGAACCACTTTCCTAATCACATTCCCATTTAGGCTTTAATTTGATTGTTTTCCCCACAGAGTATTATTACTCTTTCAGGATATATGCATCAATTAATTAACACTAAAGGTGTATAGATGAGTAGGGTAGAATTTTAATCAATATACCTGCATTTACGTGGAGAAAGAAAGATCTGGAAACCATTTATGAAAACCACTCTCATTACACCTAACCGGGATTAAAACATTGACCTTTCCTTCATCCGCAGTCCCTTCTATTGAAGGAGTGACACCTTAGACCATTTTACCACCAAAGTGGGTATATAGGCCCTACCAAGATTAGATTTCGGGAGGGAGAGGGGAGTTTAGATGTATGAACTAAAAAAAAAAGGTACTTTATATAAATTAATTACTCCAACCTACAAAACTCATAAATAAGCGAGCTCGTGGCGGTAGCTTGTGGATAACTTAAAAAANCCATGACTAGATATGGACGCAAACGCAGTCATGACTCATGAGCTCTTGCGCCAGCGCCAGCGCACTGAATGTCTTTTGTCACACACGTGGCCGAGTCGAGTCCACCACACATTCGCCCATCTTACCACACAAGGACACTTGAGACGGGGTCGATGGTCAACGGTAGGTAGCTTTTTTTTTAGAGTTGCTTTTTATTAGAAAGGCCACCCTCAGTAAACGCGACCGGGACTCGAACTTCCGATCATCCCATCATTGGCAGTCCAGTATATTGCTGAGAGTGGTACCTTTCTTGACCACGTGGCCATTTGATTCGGCAACTGTTGTCTTGAACGATCGTCGCAGAGGGAAACTTTCTACTGTAAAGAACAAAACCCGACAGCCTGTCGGTCTTCCTTCTTGGAAAATCGCCACGGATTGAGTGTGACACGCTTCGTTGGATTGCATAAGAGATAGAAGACCTACATTTGCACATCAGCGTGAGGTTTGCTAAGTTGGAAGCTTGCTCAATCGTAAGGAAGATAATATGAAACGTGTCGGAATAAGAACCGCGACATGAAGATTTAAAACTGTTTATAATGTCAGTACTTGAGAGGAGGTTTCGTCCCTCCTACCTCCATCAACGTTCCGACCATGAATACATCCCCTCCACACCCAGTCGTCAATAATATTAGGTAAAAGATATGTCCTATGTTCTCCATCAATGTGGATATTATAAATTAGCTCTTCATGCGTCGTAATAACCCCAATTATACCCCTTAACCTGTATTTCACACCTTGTGAAGAACATATTTAATATTAGGGGTCACCTGCCTCGGTGGCCACGTGACATAACGCGCTACTCTCGCAGTAAACTAGACTGCAGAAAACGGGGAGATCAAGGTTCGAAATTAGGTCTGGTGTACTGAGAATGGTTTTTCAAAGATGGGTTTTCCCCTATACTCCCACGCAAATGTGGATACACTTCCTTTAAACATACTATCATAATCCCTGAAACCATCAGCGTAATTAATACATAAGCGTATAAGCCCGAATGGGTAGTAAGAAGCGATGCTAAGAAAATTAGTAAAAGGGGTCGAAATGTCGAAGTAGAAGTCTAAACCCAAATATCCCTCGCTTTGACTTCAACACTCACAATAACTCGCACGTTTTCAAAACATTTCGTAGAAGAATAAAACTTCGATATATTATGAACCGTTTTGAAATATCTCATTAAGTATTACATATTCAATAAATAATCATTTTTATAACAGCCAATAAACAGAATTTTAACACAGCAACCATTGATTAAAGGACATCAACAACGTAAGCAGCGATACAACTAAGATATGTTAGGATAAAATAATATATTGTGATTTTTCCCCCACCAAACCTTTATTTTTAACTAGATACACTTAATCCTATAGTTTAAAAATTAGAAATAGTGTTATTTGACACCCAAAACCTCATTTTTGATTTCAACTTTGACTTTTCTTCACATGTTTCAAGCTTCGTTTCGACCTAGCTTCGTATTTAAAAAGTGACCTTGGCTAGTCCCTGTTTACTATACCAGTTGTCACAAGCTTGACACTGATATAATTGAGGGCAATGTAAAATTTTAATGAAATATTATTATCATGTTGTACTTATCAACTTCAAAATAAAAATCTTGTCCAATTCAGCGTGATTAGTATTCTTATATTTTTAAAATTAAAAATACACCCGCACCAGTTGTCGCACAGTCTAAGGCGTGGGTCGGCAACCTTTTAGTAGTGTTGTGATGAAATAATATTGCAAAGTCGCTTAGCGTACCTACCAACCTAACCCCACCTATATCGTTTATATTTTTGTATTAGTTAACTATTACAACTAATTCAGGTTGAGCTTGTAAAATGTAAATTTAATAACACATTGGTGACCTGGTGGTCTAGGGTTAAGGTGTCGGACTTATGTGCTGGGGGTCCGGGAATCAATCCTCGGTCCCGGCACAGATCTATCTGATGACCAAACCCTTCCTTCACCTCTGACAAGACGTGTATTAATCATAACTTGTGAATGTGAGGAATGCCAGGCCTTTGACCGTGGTTCGGATCCACGTTAAACTGTTAGGTCCTCCATTTCATTTCACAATCACCCTACCATTACACATTAGCGTAAGTGCGTATAACCCGAACGGGTAGTAAGACGTGGTACTAATGATAATAATAATAATAATAATAACATTTATAAATCTAATACATTAAATACTGTTTCTTGAATATTTAATATTTTAATATAAATCAGTAAAATAAGAATAAATACTAAAGTTGTAAATATGTTTTACAATATTTAAGTTTTGAAAACATCCTTTTGAAATAAAACTATTAAATCATTGAAACATAAAACACACTATAGTTAAAATTATTACTCACATAAATGGCTTTAGTTAAAAGTAAAGGTTTTATATTATATTTATTCAAATATCTCAGAGTGCCATTGAAAATCGTTCCACGTGCCACTCTTGGCACTCTTGCCATAGGTTGCCAACCCCTGGTCTAAGACCTCACCACAAAATGATCTGGAATGCCAGTCATGGGGAGGTCAAGGTTCTAATCTCGGCTGGGTGCATTGGGGAGTGGTTTTCCACATGTGAATTATCAATGTGGTTTTCTTATATGTTATCCACGTTAATTCGGTTGCTATTTAGTTAAATAGCCCCTGTGATGCTACGTGCAGCACATCTAAAACCCAGTCGGTCTTACCTAATTTCATACCAATGGGGATGGAATGGGAGAGGTATCATTCGGAGCAGAGATCGACAAACCTTTTGGGTCCCAATCTTATCAAAGGTCCCACTAGCACCCTTCCTTTCTTTTCTACTTTTACTTTGTTTATTTTTGTCAATATATATCTTACATTTATTTAATTCAATTTTTCCTCAAATACTCATGTCCCCATCTTTATAGAAAGAAATATGGAATAAATAAAATGTAGATTTTCATATTAAACTATTTTCTTTTCTTATAACATCACTGAATATGAGCGATCAAGATTATTTTGATCACATTCAAATATTATTTGAAAGTATTTGATATATTTTCGAGTTTAGTTGATTGAAAGATAGACTTTTTTTTAGTGACGATTTAGTTTTCTTACGCGATCGAGTGAAAATTTCCAAGCCCTTTGAAATTAAATGTACCTGCACTTTTGTGGAGGAATAGTGAGGGAACCATTTAGGAAAAAAACAACAAAAAAAAACCTCAGTACATTCTGCTGGAATTCAAAATTGACCTTCCCGTCGGCAACAAACCAGACTATAACAGATTGATGTCTTAATAAGTGTCCCCACCTATGCTAAATCTTCTTGTAAAAAAAAAATAAAGAGTTGAGCAAAAAAAAACTGAATAAATAAACAAAGAGTTAAGCTATGTCTTCCAGCAATCAACGCGTCCGATCCTTGGCGAATTGTGCCGAATAACGGGGGTTACAAGTCGAGCACGTCTCGTCGTGACAGCACACAAATATTTCAAACAAAGGAAAGATGACACGTCCTTGTCTCATCCGCCTCCACCCCTGCTCCCTCCCCCTTCTTCATCTCGACAGATGATAATAGGGCACGGGTAAATTATTAGAAACGAATAACTTCCGGCCGACTGAAGACAGGACAAATAACAGGAACGTCTGAATGCTAACGTCTTCTTTCTGTTGATGTTGTTTTGCCCCGGTGACCTGCAAAACAAATTGTTGTTTGTCCGCAAACATTTGGCTTGATTAAGTTGCATTAACCCGCCTCGGTGGCGTAGTCGGCTAACGCGCTAGTCGTGTTGAGCTCGACTGCTGAGGATGGGGAGATCGAGGCTCGAATCTCGGTCGGGTGAACTGGCGGTGGTTTTTTCCTAAATGGTTTTCCACTCTTCCTACACGCAAATGCGGGTCCATTTCCTCTAATTCAACCTTCCCAATTCCTAATCCATTAGCGTAATTAGTACTTAAAGCGCATAACACGAACGGATAGTAAGACGCGGTGCTAAATAATAATAATAATAATAATAATAATAAAAGTAATAATAAAATCTCATTACTCTGAAATTATGATTATTTATTTATTTTATCTTGACATCACAAAAAGTCAGGCTTATATAAATTGATATATAAGAAACTTTTTTATTTGTTACTTTTTAGCAATGAGTTTTTTTACATCGTATCTAGCCAATCGTCAGGGCTGTCCTTATTTAATCACACTAAAAGGGTAGAGATGAGAGTGCTAGAAGAAATGTACCTGCATTTACGTGGAGGGAGAAAACCAACCTCAGTCCACCAGAACAGAATATGAATCCCAGCAACTGTATCACCGACAAACCAAACCAGACGAGATTGACGATCAGTTCGTTGTCCACCAATGAAGGCCTTAACATTATATTTTAAAATGATAGTTAAAGACGAGATATATTTAAGTATATTCGTGGTATTCAAAGGAGATTTTGAGTGCTAATTAATTTCCTAACCTATTACCGAACGTTATATCTTCCCTTGTGTGTTAATTACTTATAACACACTAAACATAATATATAATATTATGACAAAATTTAAGACTTAATTCATTTTATCAAAGAAATTTAGCCAAATAAACTCGATATTTTTGTTTTGTGAAATTGGGAATCCTGTCTTGATGGGTACTACAAATTTGATAATACTCAAAGTAACATTATAATCGGTTAGGTAAAACTTAAGAAATTTGTGTTCAGAGAAATGACATTTTTTTGAAAATTTCAGCTTACCCTCTTTTTAGTTTTGAAATTTGAATATTTAGGTACAATCCACTTATCCTGAAAGGTATTAGTTTTACCTTGATATATTACACTATGGCCCTGTATTATAAGCTGAGCTATAGTGACATCTTGTGAAGTAAATTTACCACCTTGCAGGATTAACTAAGGGTAAGTCTTGCAGTGTTAACGAAGGGTAGAAATTTAACGAAGGTTAAATCTTGAAGGGTTAACGAAGTGTATATCTTGCACTGTTGACGAAGGGTACATTTTCAGTGTGTTAGATCTAATTTAAAAACAACAACAGTTTTCTAGAACTCCTGGGATACTGTCTAAAGGAATTGTTCCAAGTTTTAAATATTACATAGATTGTTTAGCATATGCTGTATTTATATTTTTTCCAAACATTCAAGAAATTATTACTATTCATTTAGTTTTCAATGTTCTTGATGGGCACGACGTCATGAGATCCTGAACAAATGAAGCTATCGTTTCGTTATGTGACACGCCGCGCCGGTTCAGGAAGTAATGGCGAGAGTTCAGAAAGGTCCCCTCATTCTCTTACGTGACAATGTGACCAACCTTGACATAAAGACCCGATGCACGCGAGTAGATACGGATGAAGAGAGAGGGGACGGGACGACACAGGATAGAAATAAGCATCCGTTATGACGATACAAAAGGTCTACCCTAATCACCTTTTCTCAAGGCCAAAGTCGATGCTAGTTTCACTTACAAGATGTGTGTAATCTTGAAATGTAATAAATTGCTTTGTTTAAAGATGTATTCCTCTCCTTCACCCCCTCCCCTCTTCCTCCAATCCCCAGCCCTTTTTTCTCTCTCCGGTAACTGTACTTTCAATTTCATAAGTCATATATCACGAAGAAAAAAACAAAACACGTGCTTGGAAATAAGAAAATGGTAAAACAGATGTATATACACATGCTTGTACGTAACACCCGTTTAATATATTTTTTAACCTACTTCTAGGAAAATCACAACAACTATTATTATTATTATTATTAGCACCGCGTCTTACTACCCGTTCGGGTTATACGCACTTACGCTAATGTGTAATGGTAGGGTGATTGTGAGATGAAATGGAGGACCTACAGTTTAACGTGGAATCCGAACCATGGTGGAGGCCTGGCATTCCTCACATTCACAAGATGTCTTGTCAGAGGTGAAGGAAGGGTTTGGTAATCAGATAAATCCACAACAACTAAAGTCCCGAAGTTCTGAGAGTTAATTAATTACTTAGCTACTTATGGAGTAACTCAATTTTAAAATAATAATTTTGTTTGTTTTAGAACATAATCAAGGACTTTGAGATTAGTAGGCAAGAGCGCTACCAACTTAATATAGATATATCACAGTTAACAAATTAAAATAAATGCTTACTTGTCTTAACCTTTAATAAAATAAACTGGAAATATTCGTTGTTGTTTTAGAATAGAACCCAGGACACTTATTTTAGTAGGCAGAGGGGCAAACATCTGAGTTTAGATGCCTGACAGCTAATAATAATATAAATAATAATGTTAATATTTCCTTAAATGTGTGGATTTACAATAAAATAACTGCAGATATTAATTGGTTTTTAGAATCATTAAAGGTGAAGTAAAGAGATTCCTTTGTAATCAGATGTGCGTCAAAATATATCACATCAAATTCTTAAATCATTGTTATATAGCCCCTTTAATGCCTCACATTAATATGTTTCATTCTTCTAAGTATTAATTTATTTTAATAATTCAGAAACGTTTATAGGCCATTGTTAATAGCCACACATTCTTTCATTCTGGTTACTGTTATTTTAGCTTATAAGGTACCACCATAATTTGACCTTTGCCAAGTAGCAAATTATATGTAAACACTCAAAAGGTTGGTAGTAAAAACCACAGTAATTTACCATCAAAGCCAGTGGTTAGACACCATCTGGTGTAACCGCTATGTTGATACTATGTTGATGAGGCGCAGTATCACCAAGGGAAGGATCGGACTGGTGATATCTTGGTAGGTCTGTTTGAGTTGGCCTGCCGCAAACATTCTAAACTGAAATAAAGCTATCCATTCAATTATACGTTGTTTTAATTAAAAGTTCTATTTGTTAAGTCTGAGGGTAGCTAGAATACACCATTTATGAAGATATACTATGGCATTAAATGAAAAACCATATTGTTTGTTGTCTCTGGGTGTTGTTTATAAAACATCTTCTAAGCCAAGGATATACACGTTTGTTTAGTTAATACCGACTGTTACTAACTTTGTAATCCACACAAGTAGTGGGGGGAGGATCATCTCATTAGTTTATATATTTAAAATATATACTCCCAACTGTTGTCTAACCCGCCTCGGTGGTGTAGTTGGCTAACGCACTAGTTTCGTGTCGAGATTGATTGCCGAGGACGGGGAGCTTGAGGTTCGAATCTCGGTCGGGTGAACTGGG
>CABFOV010003758.1:6202-19503 GCA_902141375.1 Timema poppense | reverse complement strand
GTCTTTCCAAAATGGTTTTCCACTCATCCTCCATTCAAGTGCGGGTTCACTTACTCTAAATTCAACCTTCCCGATTCCTAATCAATTATAGTAATTAGTACTTAAGCGTATAACCCAAATGGGTAGTAAGACGTGGTGCTAAATAAGTAAATAAATACAACTATTGTCTAACAATGATCTAGAAGCATATTTGCGCATGTCAGTAGAAAGAAGAAGCTGATGTTTTAAATGTATTCAACAATGAATAGTTTATCGATAATATAAGTGAAATGCCCTCTAGATTAAATTTACCAATAATAAAAATATAGATACTTTGACTCATCACTTCAGCTTACACTGAACCAAAGCTCCGGTGGTATTTATGAATATATGTTAAGGTGGGTTGGAAGGGGACGCGAGAAAAATAGTGTTTTTGCAGTTTTTTCCAAAATAAATACAATATTGCTCCAGTACAAACATAGAATTTAATTTTCTTCACATGGTGACTTCGAAATGTCTTGAATATATATCAAGAGTGTTCTGAAATTCGATGACAACTTTTATTTTTATTTAAAAAGTTTGTTTGATAGTGCTCATGACAAGTATTCAGGAACTGTTGATATCAACATGTGAAGAAAATTAAAACGCATGTTTGTACTAGAGCAATATGTTATTTATCTTGTACAAAAAATAAGTTTTGTGATATAAACTAAAAAAAAACAAAAAAAACCAAACACCGGTTTTTTCTCGCGTCCGTTTCCTTTCCACCTTGAGGCGCTCGTTAAATAGTTGTGCAGAAATTTATAAAACGCCAGAAACCAGGTGGGTTTATAACGATACTGTGTGGAGAGCTAACAGGAGAGGAGGACAATACAGATGCCAATACATTTTGTGTTGTGGACCTCTCTATTGAATTACATCATTTTATTAGCATATCTCTCGAGTGGGTGTTAAGACACAATGCTAGAAAAAAACATAATTCTATTGTCAAACCCCTTAGCTCAGTTGATAGCGCGTACAGAAGCCCTATGGCTTCTTTGGTGCTGACTGAAAGCTCACAGCTTTCAGATAAAATCTTTAAAAGTTACCAGACCAAATTACGTATCCCTACGCCGAACCAGATGATCTGCAAAAACATGTGTTTAGCAGCTGTCACTTCTCTCTGTAAAAATTTAGGTATATACCTCATTTTTGACTGTCAGAAGTCAGCTGTGAGCTGTCAGTCAGCACCAAAGAAGCCACTACTGTATGTCTACTGAACTAAGGGTCCCGGATTCTATTCCTGGTGTGGCTGAAAAATATATCATTGGTGAAATGTGGGTTTTCCCTTTCTTGGTGATGAATAAACGGCTGGGGGCTGGGTGTTGTGTCTGTTCTAAATTTAAGTTAGTGTATGAGTCATGTGCTGATATAAACCCCTCGATTAAGACAGTGCACGTTCAATAACTTAATTAGACCTAAATGAAATTTAAATATTTATATTCTCAAAGACCCATTTTACGTCCTTATACCAGTTTCGTTTCGCGGGCATGTAGTTCTTAAATGATCAACATAAATATGTAGATCTTTTTAACTTTTAAGAGTGGAAAATTTTAACTTTTAAACTTGGTTTACAAGTAAATATCCGTAAAGGGTAATGGATAATAGTTTTCTGTTCATTCCAGTAAGTACAAAACTAGTATACTCTTAAAGTTTTTGTCAATATTTAACCTAAGCTAAACATCTGTTTGGCACTCAGTTACCTAGACAACCTCGTCCCTGGCCACTTGGAACCAGCCACCTGAACCCCGACTACACCCAATATCATTTCTGAGGTAACTGCTGGTCTTATGGAGAAGATCTCTATCTTCGTTCTCTCTCTTTCAGACAACTGTTTCCAAATATGGCTATGTCTGAAGGTGGTGTGCTGGGGTAAGAAGGCGCTACTGGTAACCTCGATTAACCAGCGTTGTGAAACTTGTCTCATATTTAAGTGAAGATTGACCACACAAAAATCAGAAAATCACAACCATTTCTCCCAATAGTAACCATGCAGTTTTCTCAGCGATGATATTCAGTGTAAGAGTCCTCCCCAAGGTTACCTACCGTCTAACACTAGCGTTGAAGTCTCCAGATATTTTAATATTTTTTTCCTAGCCATTTGATTTGCTTGGTGACCTCTTGTCGTGCGCTATGTGTTCAAATTATTAGAATGATAATTTAAGGAGCCTCCCTCTGGGCTCCGGGTCAATGGTTTCGAGTCATAAAGTCTCCCAATGGGCGTGTGTCACTTGTATATTCTGAACATTTCGAAATTGCAATTACATACACTGAATAGTCTTTTAATTAATAATGTAACATCTTTTTTTGTTTATACATCTTAAAATATAAGTCTTTAAAAATGTTGCCTATCTGTGATGTAGTATCAAGTCAAGATAGAATTTCTCATATTAGTATATTTACGTTTAATTCAGCCAGTTTTAAAGATAAAACATTGACACTAAAAACCATAAATTCTTAACTAATCATAAAAATAGGCATTCTCACCAAATTATTATTTATACCTTAAATTAGTATTTTGTATAACTTTTATTTTTCTACAACTCAGGCTATTTGGTTCAGGGTGACCTGAGGGGTAAGGTGTCAGACTTCTGTGCTGGGGGTCCGGGTCTCAATCCATGGTCCCGACACAGATTTATCTGATGGCCAAACCCTTCCTTCACCTCTGACAAGACATCTTGTGAATGTGTGGAATGCCAGGCCTCCACCGTTCCTCCATTTCATCTCACAATCACCCTACCATTACACATTAGCGTAAGTGCGTATAACTCGAACGGGTAGTAAGACGTGGTGTTAATAATAATAAATAATAATAATAATAATATTTGGTTCAGTCACGGAAGTGATCCGTAAAATTCTTCCTACCAGAGTACAGATCAAAAGTCCATCGAAGCATATGTCTATCTAGAAAAATAAACAAGAAAAATGTAATTATTAGGAGCAACTCAACGCTGTACAGGCGCAATTTGTAGAATGGGTGTTTATACTCGTCATCGAAAGAAGGGGAGTGTTATCAGAACGTAAAGAAAGAGGCCTTGCAGTGTTAACTGCTGCTTTATTTCCTCTCTTTCTATTTTGTACATCGGTGTCTCTAAGTATGATAGTGCTTGGAGTGATTTAAGTGCGTGAAGTTAAGATGCAACCAGCTTCGTAAAATAACTTCGTAAACACTAGGTAGGCAACGTCGTAAAGAGAGAAGTACCGTATTATGTCTTAATTTTATTGTGGCTCTATCTTAATTGCGTTAGGTTTAGATAACGTGTTTCTATTTGCATAGCATTACAAACAAAATTGGATTCTCACAGCCCCCGCGTAGTTAATTAAAAGGTTCAAACATAAATATTTCATTTTTCTGTTCGTATATTTTTCCCACAAGGGTTATCTAACGGCTTGTCCTATGGGATAAAGATAATATAGTTGTATTGACATTATAATAAAGAGGGAGCGGGTAAACTACAGCGATAACTCATACGAATCCAGCCGAGATTCAAATGTTTGGCCTCTCAAGTAACTGGTGAATCTCACGCCTTATACAGTGTGATCATTAATGCCAATAAAAAATATAATTATAAATTTATATTACATAGTATAATGACTTTCGCTAAAAATATTACCATCAATATGTGTTTCAGAAAATTTCCAATCCTCTTTTATCTTTTACTTCGTCTCGAATCCTTTGAATAACTGGTACTTTAAAAATAACTTCACGGTTAAGTAACTACAGCTCCGTGTGCAATAACCCTTCTGTTTCCCAAGTAACAATTTTTACAGATTTAATGAAGGCAATTATTTTAACAAGGAAAGGGAAAAATTTACCTAATTTCTGCAAGGTTTGCGCTTTGTTTAAGTTTCAGACGTAGCTACTCGTTAAATTAATATTCCCTCTGAAGAAGGAAAGAAAAAAAAAGTTTGAAATAATTCCTAATTATACTTCACACTTTTCCACTATAATCCCACGTTTTTACACTTGCTAGAAATATAATAGTCATTTGTATGAAATTAAGTGAAGCACTTTCTTCTTGCTTGGTCTAACTTTTTACTTTCTCATAAAGTATTTTGTGATTGTGAAAAAAAAAATGATCTAGAGCTTATGATACTTTTTTACATTTTATATGAACACGAAAACAAAAAAAGTGGATTTTAACATTCTGTCTGTCACCATGTCTGTCTGTCTGTCTGTCTGTCTGTCTGTCTGTTCAGAGATTCAAAATATTTGATGGATTTGGTTCAAGCTTGAGATTTAGATATTATAGGCCTGGGGTGGGCAACCCTGTCACCAATCGCCACATGTGAAGCATTGGCCATAAAAGGGTGGCGAATTTGAGTTTTCCAGATTTCACAGAAAAATAAACTTTTTCCCGTCGGCGTGTGCTGGTTGTAACTTGATATTTACCGCGTATCATTTGAAGTATTCCACTTTCTGAATGATTCATTAACTCGACACTACCATCCAATACTCCCCTTCACTCTCTTTCCCAATACTTAATTTCTTCTCTGCCTTCAGAAAAAGGGATTGTCAAATGTTTCATTAAATTGTCTCACATTTTCAGATCGAACAATTTCAATCATTTTCGTCTGAGGCAGTAGTCAGTGTGTGCATATATTGAATAAACTTGTTCAAACTGTATGTGTTGTTTTAAATTCTCGATTGAGCAACCTAGTTTCTCAATTTTTACGTGGAGTGGCGAGTGAGAAGTGAAATTCGCCACATCTATGGCTACATAAAAACATATGTTGCCCACATCTGTTATAGGGTTCTACTAAAACAATATTTTTTTATCCTATCCCTCCTTATTTTTTTACCCTAACCCTTCAATTAATGATAGTTTACTGATGAGTGATTTTTTTTAATTACACATTTTTCAAAAATTACTTTAACAATTTTGTTTAAAATACATACATAGGATTTTTTGACATGACAAATAGAACTATGTAATTATTTTTGGGCAAATTTCTTTGACGGGGAGTTAACCGATGACTAATTTTTCAAAAACTTGAAATATTTGACAAATGGATTTAACGATTTGGTTACAAATGGGTATATTGGGAGTGTTTGACATGACAAATAGCTTCGAATACACTGGTTTGGGTGATAATTCGATAAAGTGTCTTTTACTGAGGAGTGATTTTTGAAAATTTGAATTATTTTGAAAATGGCTATAATGGTTTTGTTTAAAATGTATATCTGGGGAGTGTTTGACATTGACATAAATAAAACTGTGTAGCCTATTTGCCTTCGGGAGAAAATTTGGCTATGAATAGTTTACTCATGATTGTTTTTTTTTAATTTGAATATTTATAAAGATGGATTTAGTGATTTGGTTCAAAATTGGTCTCGGTAGACTATTTTACATATCAATAACATTGTATCTTTATTTATAAAAAATAAATTAATTTCATGGTAATTTACTTACAACAAATTAAAGAAAATTAGAATGTTTTGAAACTTAACCTTGAAAATTCAATTCAAATGGGAATCTGTGAATAGTTTTTCATTGTAAATAAGGCTATTTTACAAATAAAAATAATTTTAGGGTGGTTTATAAATAATTTATTTTCTAAAATTAGAATTTTGTTGAATAATTTAGTTTAAAATGTATATATAAAGGGTGATTATTGTGATAAAAAGGTTTTTATTAGTACAACTTATTTAAGGGTGGCTTACTAAAAACCAATTTTTGAACATTTTCTTCGAATCTATAGTACACAATATGAGAAAGTTTGTGTGATTGTTGTAGATTTATTTAAGTATGCATACACTTTTAATAAGTAAATTTTATAATGGATATTGTTTCTCACACTTCCTGGTTCTTGGAATCACATTTTCTTTTCGATTTCTCACCTCTCTTCCCCCTTCTCTCCCCCCCCCCTTTACTGCCAAGTAACTTGGTTGGCTAAACATCAAACTTGGTTAGCTGTAGGGGAATCATGGCAGGATAACATTAAAACATAAAAAACGTACTGGAGATTTGTTATCTGTTCTTAAGATATTCAGGAAAGTATAATTCAGCTATAGTTTGAATAATATATGTTTGATATAATTGAAAAGAAACATGTGTAATGTGTACAATAAATAAAACAGTAATAACATATTAAGAAATATAATAATCAATAATTCATGTTTTAAAAACAGTTGTAAAGATAATAGACAAATATGTATGAAAAATACCAACTCTACAACTAAGACCTGAAAATTAATAAAAATAATGAAAACATATTAAAATACAACATATAAATTAAAAATACATAGTTTTGAAATATTAATATTATAGTTAATAAAATGTGAGGTTACAATGTGTAACAATATTGATAGGTTTATATCAAATCGAAGTTGGATGATGCTGAAAGTTGTTTAGTTTTAAGCGAATAAGTGTATTAATGTTTTATCAATTGAAATTAAAGGTTAGGAAATTATTAAGGAGTATTTCTCTTTAGCCAACTATTGATTTATTTAAAATATTTCGTAAATCATCGGCAGGTATTTTAATATCAAAGTGAATAAAGTTGTGACAACAATTCTTCCTCGACAGGTTTTGGTTGATTTCACTTTAACCAATTCAATTGGTTAACTAATTCGAAAATATTTGTCTATAAAGCACGTCTCATCTTGACGTCATCTCAGCCAAGAACCAACTAACCGAACGCCATGCACATAGTTCTGTATTGTTTTTTTTGTTTTTGTTTTGTTTTATAACTCCATTCTATTGATTGTAGGCCTTCTTGAAGATCTCACGGTCTTGCACGATCTCTTCGGCTTGTTTTTGTGTATATCTTGTCGGTGGAAAAGTCGTGTCTGGAAAGGTCGTTAAACGCGTCCCTTTTTTCTTTTTTAACTCGCTTGATTTCGTGACGTGATCTAGGGTCCCACAGGGCTTTCTTTAGAGGCAAAAAAAACTTATTTTGTTTTTTACAAACCTTTTGGTCACAAAATTGATTAGGTTGTGGTGTAAATAGTTAGTCAAGTTTTAAGAAAGAACGTGATAGTGTAACGAAAAACTAATCAATGTATCATCTTATGAGTATACAATATTTTTTTTAGAGACATAACAAATTTTTAACACTATTCTGCTTTAAAATAAAATTATGAAATCATAATTTTGGAGATATTTTAAATGGAATTTAAATTAAACTAAAAAAAGGTCAACTCAGCATCACGAGAAAAAATTAGGAGGAATTTGAACGAAAGATTACCAGCTCCGGTCTAGAAAACTGAGATTAACAGCCATAGGCTTTGTTGTGCTGACTACATAACACCCTATATCCGCAGAAGTTGACATTATCTTAGCCAACAAACGGCTTCCGCTCTATCACTTAGGCTCTGTTGCGGACTGACGCCATGTAGGGTTTTTTTAATTCGTAGAAATAGGTTATTATATCAAACTTAAAGCTATCTTATCTTGATTACGTTGTTAAAACCACAGTGGGGAAGAAAATAGGTTATATCTTTCTACAACCATTATTAACTTTAGTGGAATTCTGGTAGAAATGCATTTTTTGAAAATACAAACATATATTTTTAGCACCCTTTCGGGCTATAAGCATAATTCTATTTACCGTTACGCTGATTAGCTAAGGATGAAGAAGGCTTAGTTTATTAAAGGAAGCGTATCCGCATTTGCTTGGCAAGAGAGTGGAAAAACATTTAGTAAATAAAAACCCCCCAATACATCCAACCGGAATTCTAACCCCAATATCCCCATGACTCTTTTGACCCCTCTACCCCAGAAGTGGGTTTTACTTTAATATTAGGTTATATTTTATTGGTCAATTAATAGTGACAGTTTCAGATCAAATGACTTTACGCATACATAACTTAAGGTGGGAATGTAGGTGACTCGAGATAAAATCATTGTTCTTGCAGTTTTTATAGCAAACTTTTTTTTTGTCAAAATATCTGTCAAGGATATCCTGGAATTCAATGACAATTTTTTCTTCATTTAAAAACTTTTTCATCTAACGACGCTGGAAGATATTCAACAACTGTTGATATCAACATGTGAAGAAAATTTATCTCTATTTTTCTACAGCTAGAAAAATTACAAAATTGACTTTCACTAATTATAAAGTAAAATTATATCAAAATTTAGTGCAAAAAAAGAATGCATTTTCTAAAAACATCTTTCAATAGAATTTGAAGTGTATTAAGGTAATAGGATGATAGCCCCCAAACCAAAACGGTTACATTATTCAAGGACTCACGACGGAATAAAGGCAATATCCTTGCGCAGCTAGATGGGTCGGCCCCCTTATAACCACTAAGCTACGAGTCATGACGTCATGTTGATCACAAACACAATGAATAGCCCGGTCCTGACGGTAAAAGACAAAAAGTTTCCTCCCGCGCAGGTCAACGGCCGCCGCGCCGGCCCGAATTCCGACGTGCAACTCGACTCCCACTGCGGTTAGGGCCTCTCTTTTCTGCGAGCGCTGTTATTGGCTGCTTGATAGGGGCCGGGTACCATGATAGGTGTGCGCTTGTGTTCTTGACTATCTCCAAGGAGGCTGGAGATTAATTCCAGACCGAGTGCACTGTTTGGTTTTATTTTCCTTAATTTATTCCCATTCATTGTATGGGTGAACCTCCCTAAAATTGATATTCAGAATTCTGTTTAAATGGATTAGATAGTTTTAAGGTGGAATCGTAGGGGAAGCGAGAAAATACAATTATAGTTGCAGTTTTTATATCAAAACAATTTTTTGGTGACACTAAATTAAGTATTGCTCCAGTACAAACATAGAGTTTAATTTTATTTACATGTTGATATCAATAGTTGTTGAATATCTGTCATGGGCGTTCTGGAATTTAATAACAAATTTTTCTCTTCATTTAAAAAGTTTATCATCTAATGCCACCACGCCCATGACAGGTATTCAATAACTGTTGATATTAACATGCAAATAAAATTAAACTATAAGTTTGTACTGGAGCAGTATTTGATTTATTTTGGGCAAAAAAGTTTTGAAAACTTTGACCTTTTCCAGCGTCACTTTCATCCCCACCTTAAGTTTCTAATATCAAGCACAATAGCACTACAACGTACTGATAAAAAATAGCCTGGGATGATTTCAATGTAAGTTAAATGTTTAAAATAAAACAAGATTGATTGATGAAACTAATAATTTTAAACAGTTTTGTCTCTAAGTAAAATATAGTACAAATAAAATATATTTTAATTCAGAAAGAATAAATACATACAGAGGAGGGGGGGGGGGCACGTGGACATAGCTATCAGTCTCTTCCTGCCTCGCTTAGACTGTGACAGAGAGGTCATGGTTCAAATCCCAGCTGGATTTTCTGAGAGATTTCCCCTCCTAAAATGGTTTTACACATTTCTTTCAGACAAATGCGGGTATATTACCTACTAACCTAAACTTTCTCATCCATATCTCTTGAGTATGCATATGGTCGGGTAGGTTAGTAAGACGCAGAGCACATGAAAAATAAGCTTTGGGTTGGTAAGCAACTTACACTGATGCACTAGAGATGTGCAGGGTAGTTAAAAGAAAGTGCACCAGTATTCAAGGGTGTATAAAGGGGGAGAGTGGGGAAGTACAACTCTCCTCCCAGGAATTTGATGGACCCTTCTAGTGGAAGTCCTTATTTACGTATAAATATTTTGGTTGGCTAAGGATATAGTTACATTTGCTAGTGGCCCTCATATAAAAGAGTTTGCTTTACATATCCTTGCCCAAGATTCACACACTTCCGTGTATTAGCCGTCCCAAAGAGTGCCAGGCCCGGGTCTCAAACTCGAGCCCTCAACCATAACAGAGTCGGTCACGCTGTTACAGTCGTTTCTTGTGAGACGTGCGGGAAACTCCCAAATAAAAAACAAATCCATCTGAGGTTCCTGAGCACAGCGTGGGACCATCGCGCGACGTCTTAATCCACAGGTATAGGTGGAGCGATCAACTTAAAAAAATATTAGACTCACTCTTCATAATGAGGAGTATTGGCGAGGTCCGTGCATAAACTGTTCATATCCACAAATAGCATCCAAATACTTTACACGTGTGGTTTGCGTCTCAGTGTGGTTTCACACGTTCAACGAAAAAATAGACATAACTGAAAGAGATGAGATTTGGCAACAGTTAACTGAGAGAGAGCGAAGATAGGGCTTTTGTCCAAAATACCTTCAGTTCCTTCGTGGAGATATTGGATGTAATGATGTAGGGATTAGGAGGTCAGAATTTACATAAAAATATACCCTTATTTGCGTGAATGGATAGTGTGAAAAACAGTTTTGTTTTATAACCTAAGTAACTTAGTATCTTATAGATATCCGTGCTTCACATCTTACCATCTTTTCGAGCTATCATCACTAATAGGGTAGGGAGAAGAATTATATAGTTTATAAAATGTGTACCCGCATTTGAGGGAAATAACATTTAGAGGGAAAAAACACTTCAGTACACCCGGCCGAGATTCGAAACCCAGGCGAGACTGACATATTTGCCCACTTGACCAACTTGTACGAGGCTATTCACTTATCACCAGGTCCTGAATTTCTTACAAGCTAAAAATTATTAAAAACTGACATAACAATTACTATATAAATTATTTCAAATTAAAAAAAAAATACATTAATGACTCGTAATGAATACATGCGACTAAATAAAACATTACCTACACGCCAAAAGTGTAAACTAAAAATATACATGCTATAAAAAAATAATTAAACTCATGCATTTTGCTAAATTTAATATTGATTTACAAATATGTCTCAGAAATAATAGCTACCCCCTCCCAACGCAACCCTCTCTAGCTTAGTTGCAGTGTCTCATCAGGAATGTGTATTTCATAAGTGTGGGCTCTCAAATTATTAAAGATACCAGAGTTTCGGGGATTCGAGAACATTTCGGATACGAGAATAAAATCCTTAGAACATTTTTTTTTTCATTTTTCTACTAAAATTTGTATTAGATCTCTAATACTGCTCATTGGTGGTTCAGAACCTATTATAAGTATAGAATGAACTTAACAACCAGCGTCCAGACCAGTAATTTAACATGTAACTGACTGTATGAATGCTATAATGAATAAATTATAAGAAAGAATGCTGACGTCTAGTTAATATTTATAATTTACATTATTCTACTCTATTTATATTTTATCTTATGCTCATAATTATTCCAAGATTCGGATTCGGATTCATGAAATAGTGGATTCGACCCAACTCTAGTGTTTTACAACCAGATAGGCAAAGAAGATACAAAATGCAATGCCTACATACCTTCTAGTTCTGACAGACGTGTGTTGAAAATGTATATATTTGAGTATCTCTTCATTCATAAAATGTTTGAATATATATTCATTCATAACATAGCGATCATCATCATCATCATCATCAGGGGTAATTCTGCCTCTTCGCAGGTCCAGTTATGATACTCCTCCAAGCCTTTCAAATCTGGGCAAGTCTATTGGTGTTTTAATATCTTCCTCCAACATTGATCGAATCCAGCATTTTGTATCTCCATCAAATGTATCTTATCGATTGCATTTAAAAATATACTTTTCAACACAATCACCTAAAATATTTTCTCAAAAAATGACGCAAATCAAGAAATTTTTACCTAAATATCCAAAATAACAAAAAAATGACCAAATAATGATTTATAAAAAAAACGTTTCCACAACCAGATGGTCTTGAACAGACTGTACGCACAGTACAAATTAGCACTGTCCGTTATGTTCAGTACAACCACTGGTACACCACATGGATTCGCATCCCATGAAGATAAATTAAACTTGACCCTACCGGTATTCGAACCAACTAAATAGATGGGAGGTGGTCGGACAGTGTTTGAAAGCATACCGTAGCGATTGAAATATTTTTCTCAAGACGCTCGATACTTTTCCACGGGTCGTCCCAATTCAATTTGTTTTTATCGCCGTGTCTTTATACCCGTTCAAGTTATTCGATTATTTACTAATTACTCTAATGTTTTGTAGGGATTATGAAGGATATATTTAAATAAAGTGTACTCGCATTTCCATGGAGGGAGAGTGGAAACCAACTTAGGAAAAACTGAGATTTGAACCTTGATCTAACCGTCATTGGCAGTCTAGTGTACTGCGAGAGTGGCGCCATAGACCATGCGGACACCGAAATGGGTCGTACCACTACTAACCATACTACTACTACTACATTAATTAAATCAGCACTAGATGACTAGTAATAATAATACAAGTACTAGACATTTCTCTGGCAGTTACTCAACCGAAAACCGTCTGATCATCGGCTGTCATACTTGAACATTTTATGTTCAATGAGAAACTGAGCTTTCTAACTTAACTCATGGTCATCGACCTAAATTCCATTGATTTATCTTACTATTTTAAATGAATATTAATTGGAACGTACGGTCAGTCAAATATTAGTCCAGAACGTATTAGGTATATTTATATTTTTAATTCAGCTTGACTCTCTCCCTCTCTCTTGGAAGATGGACCCGATTTAAATCACTTATTTGGCGGTGACTATGTTCCCATTGATATGTCTCAAGCTCACTTTCATTCCTATAAAATTCACACCTATCCTGCTATCTTATATTATTATAATTACGTCAGATAAAGTTACTGAGGCGTTAGCATTCGGATAGTGACAAAAAAAAAATACTGAAAGAATTTAGCTTAAATCCTTGAGGGGTTATATTATTATATAAGCAGGTGAGATTAGGATCAAGATTCTGAGTTTTTTTCCCTCTCATCCCTTCTTACTACCCGTCAGAGATAAACGCATTTTATTACACTAATTACGTAGGCTTGAAGATAAAATTTAGATAAAATGAACTCGCGTTCACATGGATGGAGAATAAAACCCCCTATTTAAGTAAAGTTTTACCCTGATGCGATTCAAACCCCGACCTCTCGGTCACTCACATACTAGTATAGCTTGGCATTTATTCCACGTGGCCACCGATGCTGGAGATTTGGAATCGAATGTCTAAATTGAATCTCAGTCGTTAATTAAAAATACCAATACGTGAATGAGCAGAGAAGTTCTTATTTAGCTTTCACTGGTGTAGAAATTCTCATCGGAGAGTGAATGATACAGCATATATATAATCGAATAACGTACTTATATTTGAACTCTGCTGATCCCTGCGTACGATGTAGGCGGGCCAATGCAGATATTAGTATTCAATTCACTCTTTCACGTATTTTGACCATACTTTTCGCTTTTACCCACTTTTTATTTATAAAGTATACTCTTTCGTTGTTTTGACCTTAATATAAATAATAAAAATAATAAGGTTTCACTTTTATTAAAGCCCCCCCC
>CABFOV010003757.1:48895-61378 GCA_902141375.1 Timema poppense | reverse complement strand
CCAGGAGGATTATCGTCATAGCTTAGTTGGGCTACGATCATTGGCCAGGAGGATTATCGTCATAGCTTAGTTGGGCTACGATCATTGGCCAGGAGGATTATCGTCATAGCTTAGTTGAGCTACGAACATTGGCCAGGAGGATTATCGTCATAGCTTAGTTGGGATACAATAATTGGCCAGGAGGATTATCGTCATAGCTTAGTTGGGCTACGATCATTGGCCAGGAGGATTATCGTCATAGCTTAGTCGGGCTACCATCATTGGCCAGGAGGATTATCGTCATATCTTAGTCAGGCTACAATCATTGACCAAGAGGATTATCGCTATAGCTTAGTCGGGCTACGATCATTGACCAACCCTTTAAACGTAGGTGAACTCATGGCACAGTTGTAATCTGGGATTAACAACACCCTTTTAAACGATAGTCATAACAGGTACACGCGGTCGAACTGCAATACGGCCGACAGATGTAACCGTTGTTTTCTGGCATCTTCTATGCTCACTGCTCACGTAACAGTCTGTCAGATATATATATAACTCAAAAATGCGAGTCTCGGTTGAAGCGCCCAACCTTTGACGATACAAACAGAACAAATACATTGAAACAAAACTATGACTCACAATATATATTTGATCCATTACTGGCAGTGTACCGCTTCTTACTACCCGTCCTGGCAATCCACATATTTAGAGCCCATTTACAAAGGTGATTTTAGCAGCGCTGCTTAGTCATACGCTGTTTTAAATTTTTCCCGGTAGGATACTAATTTTGTTTCTAGAACCATAAGTGTAGCTTTTTTTTTATCACCGCGTCATAATACTTGTTCAGTCTACACACATATATGATAAATTACTCTAATGGGGGAGGGCTGAGGAAGGAAGTATTGTATAGGTCATCTAACTGCATTTGCGTGGAAGGAGAGTGGGGAAACCTTTAGGAAAAACCACCCTCGGCAGAACCGATAGGGATCCGAACCCTGATCTCCTCATGTTCAGCAGGCCAGTTTAACACAAGAGCAACACCTTAAGGCTTAGACCATTCTGCCACTGAAGGGGGTGTAAACAAATTAAGTGCTTAGTGAATCAGTGACTTCAAGGTCAAAAATATTGATCAGTCTACAAATTATTTACAACATATTAATTAGTGTACTCCCTGCTTCTGTGGCCCTATGGTTTAAGGTGCTATCCTTGTAATAGAATGGATTTCCGTTGACAGGGAGATCGGGGTTTGAATCTTGGTCTGGTGTACTGAGAGTATTTTTTTTCTTAAATGGCTTAAAACTCTCCCTGCACGCACATATGGTACACTTCACCTACATTAAACCTTCCTCTTACATAAGTCTTAACTCACTAACGTAATTGGTACATATGCGTACATTCTGAACGGGTAGTAAGACGCGCTGCTATATAAAATCGAAACACAATTAGTGTATTGGGGACCTGGCGGTCTAGGGGTAAGGTGTCAGACTTCTGTGATGGGGTCCGGGGTTCAATGCTTGGCCCCAGCACAGATCTATCTGATTGCCAAACCCTTCCTTCACCTCTGACAAGACGTGTATTGATCACAACTTGTGAACGTGAGGAATGCCAGGCCTTCACCGTGGTTCGGATCCCACGTTAAACTGTAGGTCCTCCATTTCATCTCACAATCACACTACCGTTACACATTAGAGTAAGTAGGTACAGCCCGAACGGGTATTAAGACGCGGTGCTATAAAAAATGAAAAACAATGAGTGTATTATATTGCTGATATGTAGCAATGTCCCAGGATATTACTTTAAGGAAATATCCCAATATTGAACTTAAAAGGTGATTACATTTTTTTATTTTATTTATCACCACGTCTTAGTACCCGTTCAGGCTATACGCTTATGTACTAATTACTATAATAATCTTAATGATTAGGGAGGATATATTAGTATGAAGTATACCCACATTTTCATAGAGGAAGAGTGAAAAACAGTTTTGAAAAAAAACCCACCCTCAGTACACCCAACTAAGATTCGAACCTCTATCTCCTTGTCATCGGCAGTATAGTCTACTAAGAGAGTAGCGCTTTAGATCATGCGGCCACCGAAGCATGTACAATATGAATCAAGGTACAAGTAGTATCCAGATCGTACAGTTGGCAACGCTGCGGGTCGTGGGTTCACGAGCGTGCGCGGTTATATTAACAGCAGTAGTCGCGCACGGCCGCCTGTTCCCGGGACTAGTCGCGCGATTTACAGTAGCGCGGCCGATGTATATAGGCCTACATTGTCGTGCTCTCATCGAAGGCAGAAATACCTGCGATTCATTAAGAAAAGAGCCGCGTGTCATTGTACTGGGGGATCAGCCATTGCATGGTTATAAATTAGAAGAAAAATGTCAGGCGATAAATATTTTGAAACCTTAGATCTGTATTTGTTTATTGTTGGAATATAAATTCAACCGGCAGTCATGTTTTAGTCGTTCTTTGTTTCATTAAATAAAGTGTATGATTGCTCTTATTCTAGTCTTGTAATAAGTAAGATTGTGAAACCAATATCATCGTCATATTGTTTAGAAAAAAAAAAATTTTATGTAATAAAACATTTGCAAGTACTTCGTCATCTAAATCAATTTTGTTGATTAAATTTTAGAAGAAAACACGCGCAGGGAGTATTAACAGTGAAGTAGCGCTGCTAGAATAGCTCGTGTAAATAGGATATTACACTAATAGAATATGGAGGAGGGAGGTAGAATTTGAGAGGAAATGTGCCCAGATTTGCGTGAAGATAGAGTGTGACTAGCAAATTCAAGGAAAAATAGACACCCTTAGTACACCCATCCAGGTTTCGATTACCGACCAGATGAGCCCGGCGTTTAGTCTGTGCGCCTACACATAAATTACGATACTAAAGACATGTCCGACAGCTGTTAGTTTGTCTAAATATTGTGATAAAGGTCCATGGTTCAATTATAGGCATGACTGAAAAATGTATAGTTGGTGAAATATGGGTTTCCTTTTCACATTGAGGAATTAACGGCTGGGGGGCTGGATGTTGTGTCTTTTTTAGATTTAAGTTCGTTTATAAGTTGTGTTTTTATACAATAAGTCGGTTAAGAAAGTACACATTAATTCCCTCAAAGAATAATATTTTTTAAACAATATTATTATTATAAGCACCGCGTCTTACTTACCCGTTCGGGTTATACGCACTTATGCTAATGTATAATGGTAGGGTGATTGTGAGATGAAATGGAGGACCTACAGTTTAACGCGGAATCCGAACCACGATGAAGGCCTGGCATTCCCCACACTCACAAGTTTTTTTTAGCACCATGTTTCAGTACCCATTTGGGATGTACGCTTATGTTCTAATTGCTCTAATGGTTTTAGGAATTATCAAGGCTAAATTTATAGGAAGTATGCCCACGTTTTGGGAAAAAACCACCTTCATTACACCCAACCAAGATTCGAACCTCGATCTCCCCGTCATCGCTGGTCTAGTTTACCACTAGACTAGCACATTTGACCTTGTATCCACCGAGGCGGGTCTTTTCCTTTATTAAAGTGCTAACTAGCAGTTGGTACCTCTGACAGACCAGCATTGAAGATACGGAACAACACACTACCGTTTGCAAATTAAAAATTAATAAATACCCACATAATGTTTATATACAGGTGATTACAACAATACAATTTAAAAACTAAAACATAGTAAGAAGGGAAATAAATATTATCACTAATACTAATTATTTTTAGTGAACAGGTCACAATAAACGAAGGGATATTAATTAATGATATAACTATCTAATTTTGGTTCTTTTTTTTTATGGTAGAGATCAAATTCCGTAAATCTAAAGCTAGTACTGCTTATAAAACAGTCGAAAGGGCTGAGTTTGTGATAGCTACTGTTAGAAAATATTTTAGAATTTCTAGAAGAACAGGAGGATCGCATGTTTAAGGGCAGATTAGCCAGAAATGTTACTATGAAATTATTATTATTATTATTATTATTATTATTATTAACACCGCGTCTTACTACCCGTTTGGGTTATACGCACTTACGCTAATGTGTAATGGTAGGGTGATTGTGAGATGAAATGGAGGACCTACAGTTTAAAGTGGAATACGAACCACGGTGGAGGCCTGGAATTCCCCACATTCACAAGATGTCTTGTCAGAGGTGAAGGAAGGGCTTGGTAATCAGATAAATCTGTGCCGGGACCGAGGATTGAACCCCGGGCCCCCAGTACAGAGGTCCGACACCTTACCCCTAGACCACCAGGTCACAGTTAATATTAAAATTGTTAAAAACAAAAAGGACATTCCAATAGAGTCTTCGCAAGAAGAGAGAGTTTGGAGCCCTAAAAGTTTTCAATTTCTATCATAATTATTGTAAAAAACGGTTTAAAAAGAATTTATTATAGCAAGCTGCAACACATTTGCGTTGACAACTTTCCAATATGGGAGTCTGGAATTCCGGGCCACTGTGACAATTTCTAGTTTGGATCTGACCAAAGCAATATACAAACTTATAATACAGTCAACTCTAGAAAATAAATAGGTTAATATATATTTAATAGGGCCGATTAATTTAGGAGAGTGAGAAATTGTATAATCAACTTGATAGTGAAAGTAGATCTTATGGTATAAAATAACACCAAGGTCATTAATATTAGGACAGCGTTCAATATCATCAATATGAAATTTATATGTGAACAAAATAAGGGTGGTTTTCTTGGTGAAAGTTAAGGCCTTTGCTTAATATTTATTGATTGATACCCGCCTCGGTGGCGTAGTTGGCTAACGCGCTTGTAGTGTTGAGCTGACTGCTGAGGACGGGGAGATCGAGGTTCGAATCTCGGTCGGGTGAACTGGGGTGGTTATTACTAAATGGTTTTCCACTCTCCCTCCACGCAAATGTGGGTTCGCTTCCTCTAATTCTTCCTTCCCAATTCCTTAATCCATTAGCGTAATTAGTACTTAAAGCGTATAACCCGAACGGGTAGTAAGACGCGGTGCTAAATATTATTATTATTGATTGATATAATGATGATGATAATGATAATAAAAAATAATGAGGGCTAACAACGTCTTGCACGTCCTTATTTTACAGGTCAAAGAGCTCCAGGGAGGTTAAATGGAGGTCACGCCCTTCACCTGAAGGACACTTGCTGTCAGGTCTGCTCTCAACCCCTTCATGGCTTGGAGGATGCTTCATATCACGCGACGCCATAGCGTCGAGTGTCAACTCCAATCCTCAGACACCGGGAAGAAGTACGTAGACCTGATGATGTGGAACGGGAGACGATCATCGCGGGAGGCCCAACCGTCGGTGAAAATTATCGGCAGGATGATCTTAAGGTTCAAGATGATTCTTGAAAGGATCTTCACTCCTTTATCGGGAGGAAGTATCGTTACTTCGATACAAACACCGGAGTGTGTTGACGGCGCCCTTATAGTTAACTATTTTATTATTTTTATATATCGCGCTGGTTAAGTTTGAATCCATTATTTTCTCAAACAGACGTCAAGGTACAATATATCGAGTGTAACAGCGTCGCTGTAAAAATGTCGTCAGTCAAACTAATCGAGGGAAAATGTTTGCGTGTGACGGATTATCGAAAAAAAGCTATAATATATTAGACAGTCATTTAGTTTGTTCTTGAACAGGCCATTATTATAATAAAATGTTTGAAACATTTCTTGGTTCAGATATAATATGTTGACATTAGGATGTTGAGTGTTTTCAATCATTTCAATAATAAGGCTATTAAAAATTGATTCATTCTTTCCTTTATCTCTCGAGAAAGATGTATATCTGAGCACTCGAGCTGTCAAGGAGGCGTTTGTTGTGGTTGGTGGGAGGAAGTCTTTACGGATATTGCTTCCTCTTTCCTTTCCCTCCACCGGCCCTGCATGGCGCCGACATCAACTGTCCGCGACCCGACGACGACAACGACGACGCCTCCCAACGCGACGCTGTGGGTCGCCCGCCTGTTGTGCCACGTGGTGACGCAAGACGCCGACCATCCTGGGGTGGGCCTAGACTGCGAGTACGGTGATGACGAAGGGGGGTCCACCATGCTCTACGAGTACTACAAGTGCGACGGTTACTGGACCTCCTGCACGAGTCCCCAGAACTCTAGCCTCACCCTCGGTGGGAACGGGAGCCTCCCCATCTCCTGGACTCGGCTGCCGGAGGTGGTCCGTTGCGATGACCTTGAGATGGGGTGCGGCGATGGCTTAGGGCGACTCTTCCCCAGGAGGAGTGGCACCAACGACACTTCTATGGTCAGCTTCGTCGTCGAGTGTTCTTTGAGAGGTATCCTAAGCCCAGGGACGTCCTTCGATTACACCCTGACCCCCCCGTCGGATCTCCTGGATCCTTATTTGACCCCGGAGTACGACTGGACCTTCCTGTTCGTGGTGGTGTTCATCCTGGCAGGAGGTATAGGGAACATCCTGGTGTGTCTGGCGGTCTGCCTGGACCGCAGGCTGCAGAACGTCACCAACTATTTCCTCCTCTCTCTCGCCATCGCTGATCTCCTGGTCAGCCTCTTTGTGATGCCGCTCGGAGCGATCCCGGGCTTCTTGGGTGAGTCTTCTTTTGGCATGGACTGTACTCTGTACTCGAGTCTTACAACCCATCCGCTATCCACCTATCCACACCAGTGTGGTAACAGAGGAGGAAGGTAGAAATGAGAGAAAATTTACATGAGTTTGTGCGAAGGGAGATTAGGAAACCATTTAAGAAAAAGCATCTCAGCGCAACAGGTCGATATTCGAAGCCCGACCTTGCCATCACCAGCAAACGAGACTGACTCCTTTGTACGCGTACCCACTGGTGTGGTGGGTATTTGTTGTTGTTTTTCACGTTTTACTACCTTTTCCGGTTATACGCCTATGTACTAATAACGCTAATTATCTAGGGACGAGTAAGGTTGAATTTCTAGAAAGTGAACACCCGCATTTGCATAGAGGGAGAGTGTAATACCTTTTAGTAAAAGACTGCCTCAGTACACCCGACCGGAATATGAACTCCGATCTCCATATAATCGGCAGTCTAGTCTATTGTGAGAGTGACGTTTTAAACTATACGGCCACCGAAGCAGGTTTGATACATATAAATGACATCTTATCTTAGTCGATGACACTTCTCTCTACTGAGCTAATAACTCAGGGTTTGACTCCCGGTATCTCCTAAAAATATCTAAAATCGTTGAATTCCGGGCTTCACCTTTCAAAGTGATTATTAAATGGCCGGGGGATTAGATATTATGTTTGTTATAGAGCTAATTAAATTTGTAAGATGATTAATCACTCACTATACATACATACCTTATCATATACATATATACCTAATCCCACCGTTCCCTTATGGGGTAGGCAAGAAACTGTGCATATAGCTAAAAAAAGATACCTATGTACTTAATCCATCCTCACTAACTTTCTCCACACTTCCATATCCTTGCAGACTTCCTTTGCTTCAACAACATCCATACACCGAGTCATACATGCTCTTTCCTTCTTAAAACTCTTAATGTTTCTCTTTTTCACACATTCGTCTACATCATTTATCTACGTCTTTTATCGCTCACCTCTTCCTTTGATCCACATACTCTACCTTCATATATTTGCTTCTTCACTGGATTCACAATCATCCTCTCAACACGTCCAAACCAGCGTAAAACGTTTCTCCTAGATTGACCTCGTGGACTCTCCATTAGTGCCCATTCATTGCTGATTCCGTTCACACGAGTTTTTCCACATACATTTATTAGATATCTCATTCCAACCTCATTAACCATGCTCTTGTGTTTCTACCGACAAATCCACTCTTCAGATCCATAAAACCACACTTTTATATACTGCCATATTTTCCTCTTTCAATACTACTTGAAACCCGCCTCGGTGGCGTAGTTGGCTAACGCGCTTGTCGTGTTGAGCTCGACTGCTGAGGACGGGGAGATCGAGGTTTCGGTCGGGTGAACTGGGGGTGGTTTTTCCTAAATGGTTTTCCACTCTAACTCCACGCAAATGCGGGTTCACTTCCTCTAATTTAACCTTCCCAAATCCTAATCCATTAGAGTAATTAGTACTCAAAGCGAATAACCCGAATGGATAGTAAGACGTGATGCTTATTATTATTATTATTATTATTATTAATACTACTTGAACATTCTTTGCAATGTTCCACATTCATCCATCCACTCTGAGAGATCATCCGGTTAATAAAGTACATTTTTAACGACAAAAAATAGATTATTAGTAGGTCTACTCAACCAATCTTTCTCAAGGACAAGATAAATCTGATTTGATATAATTTACTATATTTTGGAAGAAGCAGTTCACAGTGTGAAACCATTCGCTTTCATTAATGACATCCTGTGCTAGATCAAACCGATATTTTCCTCCCCCTCGAAGGTTTACTACCCGTGACAACCCGAGACAACATGGTTTCTACATGTTCCCAATCCTCCACCTTCCCGTCTCTAATAGCTCAACACTTTGAAAACCTACGACAAAAAACAAAACAAAAAAACTCTACCCCTTCAACTAAAAAAAATAAAATCTGGCAAACTTCCCGTCGAAAGGGTTTTTGACAGAACGACTCTTCTTTAATGGTGCGTGGACGACCTTGAGACACTTTGGAGAACTTTCTTTTCGTTAAGTTTAGATTCTCGTTCTTGATTCACGACCAAACAAACTTGACATTGTGTTACAGCATGGAACACTACACCAAGGCCATAGCCAGCCAATAATTTCAGGGGAGGTTTGGTGTGCACACTCCCTAATGGCTGGAAACTAGAACAAATTATAGATGATAAACAGTTCTAGAATCTCTCTGAAGTATTTTTTATGCTAAAATAACCCCCTAGCTGGGAAGGCTTGGAAAATTTCTAAATATTAAACACTTTTTGAAGCTCTGTGAAGTATTTTTTTTATGGTAAAATAACCCCCAAAATTCCAAAGGCTTGGAAAATTTCTAAATATTTAACACCTCTAGAAGCTCTCTGAAGTGCTTTTTATGGTAACACAGCCCTCTAATTTGTATTTGTATCTATATTTTGATATTCTTTGAACCATAAATAAAGCCATATGTATTTTGTTCATAAAATTTCGCGGGGGGTTTGAACCCCCCCGCCCCCAGCTACAGCATGGAACACAAAAGATTAATAAATGGTAAGCTAACCGCCCTCGTGGTATAGTGGTAAGAGATGCTGCTTGTTCTAAAAGTCGTCTGCTGTTATAATCAGTCAGTTCAGAAAGTACACGTAAGATACGCATACTTCAAATAAATGAAATTAGTAAATTTTACTTTTTCGCAAACTCTAAGAAAGAGGAAGTATTGTGATCGTCAACAATATGTTGATTTTTATATTCTTTGGTGGACAAAGATGTTCAGTTTTTTTCCTCAATATGTTTTTGTAAAAAAAAGTATCTTATTTAGTTTACACTTTTAGGTAGAATGTGGTGTTACTTTTTCCCACTATAACAAAGTTTATTAATTCGTTCCACATATCGTATGAGTTTTAAGTAAAGGTCTCCATTTTTAGGTAATACTTAGTATGTGTGGTGCACTGTATAATAATAATAATAATAATAATAATAATGTCGTATCTAGGTTACTACATCCATCTGTAGCTCAATTTGTTGAAAGATTAGCCAGTACTGATGTATCGTTGTCCAGGGGACTCCCGAAGGCACTAATCGTACATCCTTTCCGTGGAGGTTCTTTCCCTGTCCCGATGAGGTGAGGTGAGGTGATGGTGAGGAGGGTGGGGCGGGGGGAGCCAATGAGGATATTAACCTAGCTCAAGTATAACTAGCCATATCTTGGTTATCATGGGAATTATTCCTCTTTAGAGGAAAAAATCCCCCGGTATCAGTCGGGAATCGAACCACTTAGATCACTCGTTAGTGAGTTTCCTTATTGAACTAAAGAGTACCGGATTCAATTCCTTTAAGTGACAGAAATATTTTTTTGTTTAATAAATTGGAGTTTTACCCTCCCACATTGATGTATTGTGTTGTGTCTGTTTTTAAATTAAGTTACCCGCTTCGCTGACCGAATGATCTAACGTGTCACTCTTGTAGTAGATTAGACTGCCGGTGACGTGGAAATCGAGGTTGGAATATCAGTCGGCTGTACTGAGAGTGGTTTTTCCGAATTGTTTTTCAATCTCCTTGCAAGCAAATACGGGTACACTTCATCTAAATATAACCTTCCTAATCCATAAAACTATTAGCGTAATTAGTAAATAAGCATATAACCCGAACGGGTAGTAAGACGCGGTGATAAAAATAATAGAGTGATTAGTGCGATGAGATGATCAGGCCGTTATAAAAATATAAATACCGTAAATAGAAATAGATTATATTTTAATTGGATAGAAATAAATATGTTTTTAATATGTACCTTCAAAAACAATTTTTGTTATATAGAAGCACGTCTTTAATACTTGTTCAGGTTACACGAATATTATGTATTAATTATGGTTCCAGTTTTAAAACAAGTCGGTTTCTGAACAGGCCTTAGAAAATAATTATGTTCGACAATCGAAGTTCCACTATACTCGAAAATTTGAGTTTGACTCAGAAGATTTTTATAAAACTCGAAAAATATTTTGAATACTCAGCATATCCAGTTTTTTTCTCTCGAAAATTAAGAGTTTAAATAAATTTATTTAGTTTTAAGATATTGTTTCATAACAAATAGAGTTCAACAATAGTTCCTTTTGTACAGTTAAATAAAGTTAATTATATTAAATATACTTTACATTTTGAATTTGTATAAGTTAGTTATAATTTTTTTCATCAAAACTATTTTAGTCTGAAAAATCTATGTACTAAAGGGACTAAATGGACCTATTACAGAAATTAAATTTGAAATATTTATAGTATAATTATTTAGTATAGTAGTACAATATACCTTGTTATCTGAACAAATCTCCGGAGAGATCCCTCGAAGGGCTTCCCAGCTACACCATCCATAGACTCGGAGGACCTTTATGGTGCAACTATTGATACCCATCGAGACCGAAACCTTTTCACCGGACATAGACCAAAGTCCATGAGTGCCCTTCCGGGTACTCGGACATCCGAAAAAAACACCCAAAAGTACCAGCCCTTCCATGTCAGCCTGCCTTGGATTACTTAGGATGAACCTCCCCTCCACTGGGACCGGATGGAGGGAGGAGTTGGCTCCTCCTAGTGATCTCCCAATCACGAGGAAGTCAGGAGCTCAGCCTCCGAACAGTCGTCTCCTCAAACCTTCATTCCTCCTGCCCCAGGACTTTCTCTTATTCCCCGGACTTGGCTTCCTCCCCCTCAGCACCTCACTTGAGACCGGCTGCCCGGAGTTGACCAGCGGAGACCTCTAGGAGGTGCCCTGACCTGCTGTCCCCGCTACACGGGTACGCGCTACCACCCGCTTAGTGCGTGTCGAGAAGAGAGCATCCCCCTCCTCACACACAGATGACCATGTCAGGCTCTTAGCTATGCCAGACCCCGTCCGTCACATCACCCAGGGGCTGCCCCGTGGAGGCGCCCCGACAGGATTTATAGAGATCTGTCCGTACCGGAAGGTGGCAAAGGCAGTCTAGTGCTCGTTTACATGGAATGTGCGCGGGCCCAGAGCGCATCCCAGCCGTCGTAAGTCGGACCGGACGAACGCCTGAACACCACAACCCCCTAGTACAGTATACAGTAGAGCTTAGATAATCTTATTCACCAAGAAAATATATAATTTATAAAAATAAACACAATTTTATCAAGATCAGCGACATGGATGCAAAAAAAAAAGCACCTTAACCTTTGTTTGAAAAATGGAAGAATCTATTCGTGGTTGGATATTTGCCTTATTATTATTATTATTATTATTATTATAAGCACCACTTCTTACTACCCATTCGGTGAATACACACGCTAATGTGTGATGATAGTGTGATTGTGATATGAAATGGAGGACCTACAGTTTAACGTGGGATCCGAACCACGGTGGAGGCCTGGCATTCCACACATTCACAAGTTGTGATTAATACACGTCTTGTCAGAGGTAAATGAAGGGTTTGGTAATCAGACAAATCTGTGCCGGGGCCGGGGATTGAACCCCGGACTCCCAACACAGAAGTCTGACACCTTACCCCTAGACTGTTAGGTCACCAACTTTTGCCTTATTATATTCCTTTAAATTTTGGGATATTTAGCAACAAAAACAAAAGAACTATATGTAAGTTTGTTGTTTAAATAAAGTGAAAAGGTTTCTACCTTAACACGGAGTTTTCGTGAGTATCCCATCTAGGCCTATTTCTAAAAATTTTTGGTATTTGTACTGTATTTTTGAAAATCCAAACAAATTGATAATACGGATTGGGTCGATAGCCAATTAGTCCAAATTATCTAAGCTCTACTGTACTCGAAAGGAAAACTGCTTCTTCGTACACCTCTATCATACTTTTTTTTTCCACCCCATCTTATTTACAGTCCCGGCTATCCGCGATTAAATATG
>CABFOV010003757.1:32258-48742 GCA_902141375.1 Timema poppense | reverse complement strand
GGGGGGGTAGACGAAGACAGTAGAATTTACAGAAAACTTTCTCGCATCTATGCGCGGTGAGAGAAGGAAACCATTTAGGAAACAACTCATTAAACACATCCTTGATTCAAATCCTAATTTTCCCGTCACTGGAAAATTTAATTAGACTAGACTGATGCCTTTCACGGCGTGCCCACTGGTTCTGATATATTTACTATATATATAGTAAATAATATAGTATAATGCAAGGTAAGCGTGCCTCTACGTGACGATGTAGCTTTCTTACGTGATCGACTGAAAATTGCTGCGAGACCGACCGGTCAATCACAATCGACCTTTTGCCGACCCCTGGCATACAGCTACTAGCTGGCTACCAGGGCAAACCCCATATATAAATATATACTTATATATACCTGGCCACAGGATATATAAATCTCCTGTGGCCAGGTCAGTTTAATAAAATGCGTCCATCTTCCTTTACACTTCTACAAGTCTTCCTCCTTTAGTTTCTTCCATTCCTCTCTTCGCACTTGCACACTTTCTGTTATCTGCTCCCCCCATCTCTTTCTTGGCCTCCCTTGCGGTCTTTTCCCTACATACTTAATTTCCAACATTTTCTTTGGCATCTTCTCCTTTTCCATCCTCATCACATGCCCATAGCATCTGTCTTGCTTCCTCTACTATATCATGCACTCCCTGTACTCCCACTCTTTCCCAGAGAACTTAATTCCTAATCTTGTTTCTTCTTGTGACAGCTAATATGCTCCTCACAGACTTCATTCCCATGGCCTCCACTTTCCTAGTTTCTCTTACATCCCCTGTCCATGTTTCGGCTTCACATATGACAATGGGTACAAATTACGCCCTGTACAACACTCCCTTACACTTCAAGAGCACTTCGCGTCTCCGTAGCAGGTCTCTTACTTACCAATAGACCAACTCTACCTGCTGTCCTCTCCTCATTAGATCCGGTCTACTTCAACCTTTTTCACCTCAATCATACTTCCAAGATATTTTACATTCCGTACTTTTCTCAGCTCTACTCAATCCAACTTTATAGCTTCATTAGACCTTATCCTATTCTTTGTCATTACCATCACTTCCCACGTCACCATACCAAATTTCATTCCACACCCTTTCACTTCTTCATTCCATTTCTGTAGTTGTTCTTATATTTACTATTCCTTCTACCAACGTACCATTGATCCATCAGCAAACATAATGGATTTCATTTTTACCTCCCCAAGCGTTCCTGCCCTCTATTCATGACCATTTCCATTACGATTACAAATAGTAGTGGTAAGAGGGCACTCCCCTGCTTCACTCCATTTTTTATTTGGATACACCCCGTCCTCCCAATATCCATCCTAACACAACTCCTGTTATCCTTATACTTGACGTACACTCACATTACAACCCATCTTTCCGCTTCGGCCTCCTCCATCGCTTTCCAAACTTTATTTCTAACAACGCTATCAAATGTCTTCTCCACATCCATAAATATCATTACCAAGTTGTTCCCATATTCATACCTTCTTTCCATCGGGTGTCGTATGGCAAAGATCAAGTACATTGTAAACCTCTGTCCCCTAAATCTATGCTATTTCCACTTTCCACCTTTCCTTAATGTTATTTCTTATTCACTTTTCCAGCATCTTCTGATATATTTTTGTACAGTGGCACATCAGCTTTATACTACTATAATATGTATTTTTCCTCCTGTCTCCTTCTTTGAAAACTAACTGTTGTAAATTGTGTGCTGATTTGACACGTTTGTTTAGAAAGTGGACGCTAAACAGCTCAAATAAAAACACTAAATGGGAAAATGCTATTGTCAATGGCCCCCCTTTTTATACTACATTCTTTAAATTAGTCTCTTCTTTCTTTATTACATTTTGTACAAATGAAAAGTTTCCGAAATATCCACAGTTATATTTAATGGGTATTTTATGATTGCGTGATCCAACTATCGTGCCAACATCACTGAGAACATATCCTCAGATTTATGTCGCCATTTAGTCCCTCTGACTCGTTAAGATGTCAAAAGAGGGGCGGGGGGGAAGGGTGGTGGTGAGAGATAAATTAGTTTTTTAACAAATTGATGACCAAACACTCCGTACTTTCATCAAACGGGATGAGTTCGTTCTCGAGAGCTTGCTACGCTTTACATTGGTTTAGTGAGCATTAACTTTTAACGTCGCTGACATGAATTGACGTTACTACGTCGTGATTATACGCTTGACGATAAATCAACGTTCCCTAAACTGCCGTTTGGAGCTTAATAGCTTTTTGTCGCTAGTGGGTATGGTCTTAAGTGTCCTCACACACATTGGGAGGAGGTGAAAATTAATCTCACCAAGGGCGAGAAAGTTTTTGGCTTTCTTCTTTAGTTGTTTCTTTTCACATATCTATTGTTCGTTCGTCCTTGAGCAGCTATGAGCCCTTAATAGCGTTATATTTTTTATAATCGCAACATTTAGCACGTGGACTAAATATCAGGGTATGGTTTGTCAGAGGCAGGGGATTTAGAGTTCAAATAAAGGTCTGATTTACTGATTGTTTTTCCTTTAAAATATGATTTCCCACTTTCTACTTCAGATATATTCTGATAAATTTCCTTTAAACTCCACTTCTTCATCCCTAAACAATTTGAGAGAAAATTCGATCAGCCCGGTCGGACTCAATGTGCTGTGAACTGGAAGATACCTGTTGCATATCTGTATCAGCGCAGCCAAGAATCAATTCAGGATTCTTGCTAGGCCACACTGATCATGGTTTTAAGAGAACGTATGTTCTTAAGGCGGCCACCTCGGTCAGCGAGAACGTATCAATCGATGTCAGGTCACACAGTTTTAAATGTAATGGTCTGTGGCGCTTTCTGTAACTACTTCTCTAGTCGTGTTAATAAGAAAGAGGAGAAATAAAACTACGAAACTTCTTATCTCAAGGTAAACATTAATTCTCGCCGATAGTTCTCAAAAGCTTTTAAAATTTTCTTTTTTGACCGTACCAAGATATTACTGTATTTGTTGGAGGATGGCTATATAAAAAGCTCTTTTTCATCAACCCTAGTTTCATAGCTTCGTAAATATGCTTACAAAGTCGTTGAAAATGAATTAATGTTCCACTTAGATTTTTTTCTTTCAGTTAATAAAGCTCGAAATATAGGGTTATTAAAGACGAAGAGACCGTTTGGAATCTTTCGACTTTGTTTTGGTGTGAACCATTATTTTGAAATAAAGAATCACGCCTACGCTTTGTCCATGATTACAGGACCTCGTTTGAGAATTTGGCAGACAGCGGGGCACTGAAAACTGATGAAACTACAGGTCTTAGGAAGAAAATATTTATCTTCGTTCTCTCTCTCTCGATATATATTTTTGCAAAATCTACTCGCTTTAAATTGTGCCTGAAGGTGATGTTATGGGGTAAGAAGGAGCTACTGGCAATCTCAACTAACCAGCATTTGTCATATATTAATTAAGGGAATATCGACCACACGTAAACAAGAGAATGTAAACTTGTTTTCCCGATAGTAGCCAAAAACGGTTACTCCAGAGAGGATAGTCACTGTAGATTAGGTTAACGTAACTAATAGATCACGATGCGTCTGTAAGGATGTGTTTTATCGAAACAGAAAGTACCTGTCATCTCCACGGGAGCGCTACTCTCGTTTGTCAAGAGATCCTTTGGATGCACTGGACGGGCTTGGGGGGGAGTCAGATTACCCGCTCACTCCCTCAAGTGCAAGAACCATGTTATGAAACAAGGAGTTGGGGGGAGGGGGAGGGAGAGGGAACAAGGACTCAAGTGATAATTTAATTTATTTATTTATGTCAAGCAAGTCCAGCTCTTCCCCAAGCTGAGGACTCTTGAGGGCTTTTGAGTTATTGCCGATTTGGCTTGAGGGGCCATACATAACGGTTATAGTACCTAATAACAAAATATCCACTTCGGTGGCCACATAGTCTAAGGCGCTACTCTCACAATAAACTGGATTACCGATTACGGGTTTTCCTCGACTCAAAATTGGGTATACTTCCTCTAAATTCAACCTTCTTCTTCACTAACTCAATAGCGAAATTAATATATAGGCGTATAACCTGAATGCGTAGTAGTAAGACACGGTGCTAACAAAAAAAAATTCCGTCTGGAAGTAGGTCACGGTATAAGAACAAGAAGAAAGAACTAATTTTATAACAACTAATGGATATCTCAGGTAAGTACGCATTTATAAAGTCAGAAAGTTCCCCGCCCCCCTTGATCTTAGGAGCCATCTTGAATTCCTGATGAACTGTAAATGTATAATCTTGGCGGATATTACTTGAAGTTACTCAACAAAGGAACTCTTCTTGAATAAACAAAGTTGGTCTGGCGCAAACTTTCTCGGGGTGTAATTTTGAAGTTTATCTCAACGTTTTCTCTACTGAAAAATATAGTTGCAATCCATGATTTTTATGAGGAAGGGAAATGGGGTATTGTGGGTGTCTTCTATTTTGTATGTACAAGTTTACTAACTCTACGGATTTATGCAGGTTTAATTACACTACCAACAAATAATTTAATTCATTACTCAATTATTATTATTAAGAACAATAAAATACTGATTATTTTATTTATTTATCTGAGATATTTAACATGCACTTTCTGAACCGACTGATTATATCAGCTGTACGAGAATTTCTATGAGCAAGAGCAAACAAGTCTACCAATTTTGTCGGAAAAGGTATTTTCACATACCTTCCATAGTTATCTTAAATTATACAATCGACGGTTTTACATCCCATTCTAAGGAAGTTGTGCTACGGATTGTTATCGCTCAAGGAAAAGCTGTCGACCCCGGCTGGGTTTGATCTCATGAACATCGTGTTACAAGACGAGCACTTTACTCCATGACCACCAAGATCTACCCATGTTGATTAATGATATATATATATATTTTTTAAATGCATACAAGTTAATATCTTATTAAATTTTTAGTTAATTTTGTTGTTTAAATTATACGTTAAAAATTTAAATCAATTATTGATAGTGCAAAGTGACTGCTAGTGAGATATTAAGCGAAAGCACAACCAATATCTGCTATAACATATATTTAATTCCAAAAATTAAACCTGGATACGGGAATCGAACTCGGAACACTTGGCTTCATACGCCCAATGCTCTAACAACTGAGCTATCCAAGAATAATCTCATTCCCAGAGTCATTCTTGACTCATATTTCAAGGCAAAGTCTATGATCGACGATTCCTGGATAGCTTAGTGGATAGAGCATTGGCGTACTAAGCCAAAGGTCCCAAATTCGATCCCCGTGGCCAGATGTCATTTTAAAATTTTCAGAATATGATATCTAGATGGAGTAATCCTCACTAAAAGCATAAATAATAGATTTGGCTATTTGAATCTTATATATTTAATTGGTCAAATGTTTCATATATTATTGTAATACTGATTTTAAAAAATATTGAGGGTGAGAAGGAGAGGGGAGGGGGGATGTGCGTCCCTCGCGTTTACCTTCTAGATCCTCTCCTGGTTGTAATGTTTAAAATTTAACCTAATAACCCACAACGTTTTATAATATACCTTTATGCAGGGGTTAACACAGTCTAATAAATAAATAAATTGGATTTAATAGTTTTTTAAATGCTCGATATTTTTCTTTTCCCTTTAAATTCCTTGAGATCCACTTACTTCACTGGTCGCATATTGTAAGGCAGGGTTCACATGCTCACGGCCCGTTGGAAATATCTGACCAACCTCCAACACTTTTATATTACTATCCCTCCTGCATTCATATACAGACACACAAAATAAACGTTTAGTTTTAGTGTGATCATCATTTGGAATAGCAACACAAAAAACAACACCCAAAACTTTTAAAAATTTGACTATATATTTTTTTCGCGTTAAATATTTATTGTTGGATTTTTTATTTGCAGAATTGAAAAAATAAAAATATACTGCTTTAAGGGGGCCGTTTCGGTAAGCGATACATTACAGCGTAGACGTTCAGTTCTAATGTAATATTTAATTCTACGATTTTTTATTTCAAAATATGGTTCACGCCAAAATAAAATGTAAAGATTCCAACAAGGCTCTTTTTTCTTAAACAACGCTATATTTAGAATTTTATTTAATACAAACAAACGTGTGAAAATGTTACATTAGCTAATTTTAAACCACTTTCTATGCACTTTTGCGGAGCTATGAGACTAGGCTTGTTGAAAAATTGTTCTAGATTTAGCCTTTCTCTAATAAATACAGTAATTTCTTGATAGGCTCACAACAGAAAGTTTTAAGATACTTGAGAACTAACAGCGAGCTTTCCTCTTTACCTTGAGATAATAAGTTTTACAGTTTTACTTCCTTTCTTTTTTTAATGACACGGAAAAGTGTGATTATTGGTGACGGGTTAAAGGGGGGTATACGCTCAGGCCTAATAAAGTAGTAGTTCTACAGAACGAGACAGACCATTGTATTTTATATTGTGTAGTCTGACAGCGATTGATTATTTCTCGCTGACCGAAGCGGTTAAGTATTTCGCCAACCCACATAATCATCTGCTCAAATACAAATTTTTAAATATTTTAAACATACATTAATGATTTTAAATACATAGTGTCAAAGAACTATTATAAACCTGCATCGATGGACATGCAGATTATACGTTAGATGACCGCATGGCGTGGTAATTCGGCCGTGGCTCTACGGTTTGGATAAAAAAGGGAAAACTGACACAGGAACAAAATTACTTGAAAGAAAGAAGAAAATTCTAAGAGCTGAAGGAAAAGGCAGAGGACAGGGCGCATTGGCAGTCTAATTCAATTAATGGGCCTGTCGTAAGATAGAACACCCAATAATAATAATAATAGGAGAGATCAGGGTTTGAATCTCAGCCAGATGTTCAAAGGGTGGTTTTCAAAGATTTTTTCTCACGTTCCTTATACTCAAAGCAAGCCCCTCTGTCGAAGGCGATGCATGGCATGAGCCCTCAACAACGTGTCGCCTTGCTGAAAATGGTAGACAAGAAATTGACTGAATCGGTTTGCGAGTGTGCCTACAACACTTTAAAAGGGAGGGTGTAGTTAAAAATGAGCAGAAGACAAAGTTATATGTTCACAAGCAGGTGCTGCGCAAGCTGGTCAAACGAGGAGTGTGCTGGAAGAAGAAGAGACGATTATTCGTTCAGAAAGGAGGAGCGTTCCTGCCCTTATACTTAACCTCATTATTCAGGGGTCTCCTAAGTTCCTTATTCAACAAGTAAATAATGGAACACACAAATAGATGATATTTGTGTCCCCGGAAACATTACACAGTTAGGAGCAACACCACTAACAAGTGGCATAGGCCACAAATCTAGTGGTCCCCGAGCTAGACAAGGAAATGGAAAAAAATCCTCACTACAAAACTTGACAAGTATAAATAGAATTTATACCAACAAGTGCTTGAGCGCTACCTGCACTTTGGTCAACACCCACCACCGCTTGAAAATAGTGCCACAGCCACATCTGAAGTGTCTTATTCCCACCCCTGCTGTACTCAATACTGTACCCGTAGAGGAACATAAAAAAGCCGAAATTTTACTAGAACATATTATTTCATGAGGTGGTATCTCTTGGGACGCAAACGGGTAAGTGAGTATTCACGATACAACTTACCGTGGATCCAATATCGTGGATTTAGTCAACGATCTAGTCAGAGTAAGAATAAACAGCGAGCAATCGAGGTGGCGAAATTTCTCACGGCACTCCAAAAAATAAAAGTCCCTAAAGAATTGATTGTCAACGTCAACCCGAAACGCTTGGCACCCATTAGAGATCCAACTCACCCCGACCAGTTACACCGTCGAAACACCCTAAGAAGAAGAAACTAAAAAGGGTGGACGAAAACCAATGACTGCCTTTCCGAGCTTAATGAACCATTTAGCCAACATCCACTAAGACTCTTCTCATCCTGAAGGATTTGCAGGGGCAGCGTCGTTCATAAAGGCATACAAGAAAAGTACGATCAAAGTACGAGAATGGATTCGTGCGCAGGACGCTTATAGCCTACACAAACCTGTGATAAAAAAGTTTCCACGCAACAAGTATGCGGTATCAAACATTGATGATCACTGGCAAGCTGGTCTCAATGATATGCGAAATCTTGGCAAATACAACGACGGTGCCGTGTACTTGCTCACCATAATTGTCGTGTTTAGCAGGATGGCCTGGGTGAGGACGCCTCCCTCCAAGACGTCAAGAGTAACGCCTTTCAGGACATTTTCAAATAAAGTGGCCATAAACCTCTAAGTTTACTGACGGACAAGAGGGCAGAGCTCACGGAACGTCTAGTCCGGAAATTTCTCAATAAAAAAGTGTGTATTACTACATCACACATAATATGTACGTGAAGGCAAGCATCGTGGAACGATTCAATAGAGCTGTGAAATGGCAAATGTGGCACTACTTTACTAAAAATAACACGTATCACTATGTGGACGTCCTCCAAGATCTCGTATATGCCTACAAAGGCGCAAAACATTCCAGTATAAAGATGGCTCCCAAAGTTTTTTCATAAACCAATGTGGCTCAAGTCAGAGATTATCCATACGGCAAGCGGCGCACAAACTCGTATAGTAAGCCAAAACTCAAAATCGATTACACGGTGCGTATTAGCAAATAAAAAATGATGTGGTTTGAAAATGACCACGAGAGCAATTGGAGCAAAGAAATTTTCAAAGTCCGAAGTGTTGTGTTGTGACAATCAGTCGTCTACAGGTTGACAGATCTTTACGGCGAGGAAGTGGAGGGAACGTTTTACAAACCCGAATCGTAACGCATCCGTCTTCTCGAAACTTTTCTAGTTGATAAAATACTACGTGTCAAGGGTAAGGGCGCCAGAAAGAAAGTGTATGTACAGTGGAAAGGTTACCCCTCCAAGTTTAATTCTTGGATTCCTGCCAGATACCTCAGAGTCCTACCATGAAGGACCAGTTTTACATAACTTTGTCAAGTGACAGCTCTATGAGATATTTCCCGCAAAATACCCTCACGAATTTCACCACCCAGCTACCTTACCGCCTTAAACTTGACGAAAGATGGGAAGTCACTCTCACCGAATTCCAATATCCAGGTTCTTTCACCACCGTACCCAAGGGACAAAATACTCTATGGTACAACTGGGTTGACGTTAACGGCGTAGAACAAATATTCAAGGATTACATCCCTCCTGGAAATTACAGCACTATCTATGACTTGGTAACAGCCATAAACGATGTAGAGGCGATTAAAGGGGATTTCAGAGTTGTATTTAATTACACAAACCCTAACAAAAATGTGAACATTGTCTCTACTTCACTAAATATACAGCTGCTAACTCTATCAAGTCAACTAAGTCTAGAGCTCGGTTTCGATCCTAAGACTAATCTGATCAAAGTCGCAAAGTCACCTTACCCCACCAACATTCTAGTAGGCTTGCCCTCGCAAATATACATGTACACTGATATCGGTGATTAAGACCATGGGTGACATTGTGGCACCGCTTTTACGTATTGTTGGTATCAACAACACCAACTATGTCCACGGCATACATGAGACAGTTAGCTATACTCCGATACACTACATATCCGTACTTAGAAGTAAAATTGAAAGCCTGGAACTTAATATGAGAACAGCCAATGGTGAACCTGTACTATTAAAGTTTGGAAAAGTGTGTGGTAAACTTCATTTTCGACGCTTCTCAACATGAACAGTCCCTACCAAAGATACTACGTAAACCAGGCTGGAACAGGAATATCTTTGATCTAACATGGTTTTCCTTATCAATGCGAGCATGAAGTAAAACGTTTTTTCAGCGGTCTTTTCAAGAGCGTCGTATTGTTACTGAGAAGCGGTGCTAAAGCCATTGGAAAACAGGCGCTTCAAAGTGGTATCGACGTGCTCTCCGATGTTGATAATCAGCGTCGTCCTTTCAAAGAGGCCCTAAGCCAAGATGTTGGTAAGGCAGGAACAAACTTTAAACGCAAGGCGGAGCAGAAGATCGACACACTGATGTCTGACTCAGGCTATAAAAGAGGTTGTAAGAAGCATTAACGTCAGTCTTCTGTCGTTGCCTGACGTAAAAAGGTAAAGAAAGAAGCGGTAGATATTTTCAGTTGAAATGTATTTTCAACACCCCCGGTCCTGCGAATGTACCAGAAGTGAATTCAATCTCTTTTCCGTCCCACCCACGCAAACCTATCTTGAAAATTGGACAATGAATCAATTACAAACCGGTTTCTTCCCTCACCGATGATTCACGCATCGAATTTACCGTTACCAATCTAGGAGAGTTCTATATCGATGTTTCATAGACCATGCTCTATCTCAAAGTGGCTATCATGAAACCCGATGGTGGCACTTTCACCGAGGTGGATCAAATCGCTCCTGTCAACAGCTGGTTGCATTCACTATTCACACAAGTTGATGTGTTTTTAAACCAAAAACTATTCTCACCAGCCGGCAACACGTATGCTTATAGATCGTTAACGCCAGCAACAAGGGATTTGAGGCTTGTCGAAGTTTCCCTGCAAAAAGTAAGATGGTGGATATTTTGGGGGTATCTACATGGTGATATGTTTAACAAAGAGAAATACCTTTTGAACGGCACCAAACTCGGATTCAAGTTGGTCCGTTCCAGAGACGGGTTTAATCTTATGGCCGTCCCTGAAATCCTGCACTTTAAAGTTCTTATCATTGAAGACTGTCTTCTAGTGCGATATGTCAAAGTAGCACCTTCTATACTGTTTGCACATGCCAAGGTATTAAACGTCAGTCCCGCAAAGTATCCCATCACCCGCGTGGAATTAAAAAAACACTCACTATTCCTACGGGTGTGCAAGGAAAATCACTGGACAACGTATTCACCGGAAAGTTACCCAAACAATGCATCGTGGGATTTGTATCGAACACTGCGTTCAACGGAGACGCCACCAAGAACCCGTTAAATTTACAAACCTACGGCATGAACCATTTCTTGTTGTACATGGATGGGGAACAAGTGCCATCGATACCGCTAAATCTCGATTTTTCAAACGGCAACTATGTCATGTCCTACCACACACTGTTTTCAGGAACGGGTATCCATTTCATGAACGAAGGTAGCGTCATCACACAGGAAGCCTTCCCTAAGTGTTATCATCTCATGGCTTTCGATCTCACACAGAATCTGTCCACCCATATGACATCGCATTGGAATTTGACGAGGCATGGCTCTTTGATGATCAAAGTAATCTTCACCAGAGCTCTTACCGAAACCGTAAACTGTATCGTGTACAAGGATTTTGCCAACATCATCACCATTGACAAGGACAGAATCGTCGTGAATAATTTTGGGAGTTAATATAAGAGATTTTCCACCCCTTACCCCTTCATCTAAATCATTGACATCATTGTAGATCTCCAGAGCTTCTCCAACGACAGCAGAGAGTTACTCATGTGGGATCTGAGTGTTTTTATCTGTATTCGGTACATTATTTCAATATTGGGTGTTAAAAACCCCTTACGTCATCGAGGAAATTTCCGCCGCTGCTAAAAAGCGAGCCAACTATACCCTGGGATAGCGGTGATGTGGATTATAGCCTGCTCAAATTTATTATCTCCCGTGCCACAACGCGTGCAGAAACCATCTACGTCAAGAGGGCATAAAAAAAAAATGTCTAGCCCTATAAATGCCTATGCCTGTCGTTGATCTGTACGACAAATGTTGTTCGTCTTTGAAAGCACTTAAATTGGGCCACACCATGTGCATGGCACATAGTTATGTTTGAAGTTTCTGTTCGGCCTCCGCCGTTTGGGGACTTAGAGACTGGTTGATTGAAGATAAACACGCACACCATAAGACGTGTGCTGAAAACAAACCCGTGGTTCCGTTCTGTACGATCGCGTGTTTTCCCTACTGATCAACTACCTGCAAGAATAGTGCAGACCTGCCACTCTCGTCATAAACATGGATCTAGACACACAGCCTGGGACGCATTTGGTCGCCATCTTTATCGACAAGAATGGCGCGTGAGAATACTTTGAACGTTATGGATTTTCCACCCCGTATAAAGTTACATTTGGCATTTAAACGCAAAAAAATTTCCCACACGTCTCATAACAAGGTACAACTTCAGACGTTTGCGGCCATTACTGTCTCATATACCTTCTCTATCGCGCCCAGAACATTCCAATGAAAACTTTCCTAGTCCTATTCCCACCCACCATTCATACAATAAACGACGCTAAGGTGTTGAGATATAACAACAGATTTTTCAAAACGCTAGTTTCCTGCAACCCCTCAAGAGTCTGCGTCCAATCAACGTGCACCTTGTCTTCCCATATAAAAGGAGTGTCCCGACGGCATGCTGGCCATAATAACGACAGTAGTCGAAGTGATCAAATATCATGCAAGGTCAAGACATTATACTCGTAAAGTAAAACCAGTGAAGCCGCTTGGCATCATCAGTCTTTTCAAAACTTTATCTCCGCTGGACGAAGCCGATGCCAAACGAGTTATCGTCGGCTTGAGTGTTAAGAAAAACTTTACGCCCTAAGTCCATATAAAAAATATGGAAGGAATTGTGCCGTGTTTAACCATACAAAGTGGCAAGAACTGGGCAACTACAAGTCGGTTAATTCAAAGTTTTTCAGCAACACGCAACCTCCTCATAAGATTAGTCTGACTGATCATGAAATCTCTCTAAGAAGCATGTGAGGTGATCGTATGGTCATCATCAGCGAGAATCAAGATGCAGGAATCGAACGTATGAACTATCTAGCACTTACCTGGGCGCGTATTTGTGAGTTGTGGGACCTCATAGACGTCACCGTTTACCGACGGGATATGTGGTTGACACTCTTCGTACAATATTGCAACAATTTGATCGACACACTCGTCGTGGATGTATGCGACACTCTAACAGAATCAGCGGAAGTTATCAATCTCGAACAGTCTACGGTGGAATCACACATCAGAAACTTGGATCTTATCAGTGCTACCTACTATACACGTCATCAGTTTGGACTATTACATGTTGGATTGTGAGCTAAAATCAATTTTACTAACATATCTAAGAGACACTGTAGAAAAAGTATGAACGAATACAGGCGTCATTCCTGTAAAAATGTATAGTAAATAATATATGTCTGTGAAACCTTTAATGTATAATAAATATATTTTTGTAATATTGTATTCTATTCACCTAAGGCCTGTTTGTCCCAACACGTAGGGTAACAAGATACGGGTCTCAACATTTCAAGCCACCAAACTGGCACCAGGTATGAGTCATCAGGAAAAACCCATTACTACACAAAAGGGGAGGGTTGCGATACTACACGCAATGATGACGTCACACAGATCGGGGTGACTTGTCTTGTCGAGCCGCCAAACTGGCCCCAGGTATGAATCATCAGGGAAAACCCATTGTCACACAAAAAAACCAACGGAAAATAAGTTCCAGAAATAAACCTTAGCATCATTGAAGGAGCAACAGAGGACAACAGGTCGTTAAACCCATGTCGTCATAGAAATAACCAAAGGGGTAATGGAGGGGAAAGTTTCTCACTGATGTGGAAAGGGGGTCAAACTTGGAGGGGGTGGAGGGAAAAGCACTGTACTCACCCAGTGCTATAAATAACAGCCAATTGCACTGCTCTACTGAGCCAGTGCTATAAATAGCAGCCAAATACAGCGCTGTACCCATACGCCCTGCCATCTACTGTTAGTTGTTTGGCAAAGTGTTGGTCGATATGAAATGGGATGTATACTTAAAGAAAAAAAGTTGGCCATATTTGATGATTGACACTATACCTTTGATTTACTTAGTCCACTTAACGGCCAAATACAACGGCAGAGTGAGACTTAAGGCCAGTATGTGTCTACTTAGTAGCGGCGTGTAAACAGTGATGTTGATTTAAAACACAATAATTTCCTCAAAGTTTCAAGTGAATCAAATTTGATAGCCCCTTCTCTACTCCCAACCCTACACCTCTTCTTTACTCTTTATTAAGGCGGAAATGTGGAGGACGCGAGCAAAGGTGGTTTTTTACATGTTTATATAGTAAATAAAACATTGATCCGACGGAAACATAAAATTTCATTTTCTTCACATAGTGATATTAACAGTTGTGGAATATCTCTCATGAGTATAACGGCGTTAGTTGACAAACATTTTAAATGAAGATAAAAAGTTATCATTAAATTCCAGGACACCCTTGACAGATATTAGAGAGCTGTTGATATCACCATATGAAGAAAATTAAACCCTATGTTTCTACTGGAGAAATATTTGATTTATTTAGGCAAAAAAAAAAAAAATCTTGCTATAAAATTTGTAAAAACACTGACCATATCTTGCGTTCCCTATACTCCCACCTTAAAAGAGAACACCTTAAATGTGACCGAACTTTCCTTTAAACAAAGCTCGCTTTCAAAAGAAATATATGAGTTATGGTAACACCCGTATCGGTTGTCACATTGAAATGTTTTTAATCCCCCTGATGAAAGTATGGCTTACTATTCCTCCTAATTCTCTCTCCCCTCATCTCTACGCCATTATCGTAAACATGTTGATAGCCCGGATGAGTAGTAAGACTTGAAGTATGAAAAATTCCACTAATATGAAATCTATGCGGGACAGTTTAACCAACCCCTGCACCTACTTTGGATGTGAATACAAATTTCCAAACCCAATTTTTTTATCACTATAATTCAAGGTGTCTAGATTTTTTCACCCAGAACTGTACTTAATTTTCAATTTGAAAGATGTTTTAGTTGATAACTTTCGTTAAGTACAAAAATATAAATAATTTCAAACTCATAAAAAAAAAACATTTTCCCCTTACTCTGGATATTAAAATCTTTCTTGCAAGTATGATCAACATCTCCTCAAAACTTTATTTCCTCAAAATGCCTCTTTTGTTGAAACTACCAGCCGCCTTTTGTGAATAACTAATTGAGCAACCGGCGAGTCTATTTTGTACTCATCCTCTCGTTAGGTGCATCGAGGAAGGCAAAGAGAAAACATTTCTTTGGTTCATACTTAGAGAAAGACGAGGATAGCAGTTTGGAAAATGGGGGGAGAAAGGGAGAGTGAAAAACAAACTATGAAAGGAAGGAAATAAGTTTCGAATATAAGCCTACTGCACAAACTTTCTAATATACACATTTTTGTTGTTTTAGGTAAAGTACCCTAGTTGTGTTCATTTTTATAAATTTCAATTATTTGTTTTAACACTTCTCACAACCCATTCGGGTTATACGATTAAATACTAATTACGATAGCGTGTTTAGGGATGAGGAAGGATGAATTTATAGGAAATATACCCACATTTGCATGGTAAAAGAGTTTTAAAACAATTTAGTAAAAACCACCTATCTTCCAGCCATCAGCAATACAATATATTATGAGAACGACGCCTTAGAGCATTCTGCCACTGAAGCGGCTTAAATGCGTTTTAATCAATCACCTATGGACCCACTTCGGTGGCCTCATGGTTTAAGGTGCTACTCTCGATGTAGGCTAAACTGCCGGTGATGGGGAGATCTAGTTTCAAATTTCGGTTAGGTGTACTGAAGTTTTTTTTTCCAAAATTATTATTATTATTAATATTATTATTATTATTATTATTATTAGCACCGCGTCTTACTACCCGTTCGGGTTATACGCACTTACGCTAATGTGTAATGGTAGGGTGATTGTGAGATGAAATGGAGGACTTAAAGTTTAACGTGGAATCCGAACCACGGCGGAGGCCTGGCATTCCCCAAATTCACAAGATGTCTTGTCAGAGGTGAAGGAAGGGTTTGGTAATCAGATAAATCTGTGCCGGGACTGAGGATTGAACCCCGGACCTCCAACACAGAAGTTTGACACCTTACCCCTAGACCACCAGATCACCTTTTTCCAAGATTGTTTTCCACTCTACTTCTACGTAAATGTGAGTACACGTCCTTTAAATACAACCTTCCTAATCCTTAGAACCATTAGCGTGATTATTACATAAGCGTATAACCTGAACAGGTAGTAAGAGGCGGTGATAGACACACAAAATATAAAATTACTTATGCTAGTTGATTAGAGATGGGAAGGTAGAATTTATAATAAATGTAACTTCATTTGCTTGGACAGGGGGGTGGTGGTGGGTGGGAAGATATTTATGAAAAAAATACCCTCAGTACAGCCGTCCAGTACAGAAGTCCTATTTGATAGCTTTATATAGCTTATATATTTAATAAGCTCTCAGGTAGCCTGGTGGTCTAGGAGTAAGGTCTTGGACCTCTGTGCTGGGGTCCGGGGTTCAATCCTTGGTCCCAGCATAGATTTATCTGATTACCAAACCTTTCCTTCACCTCTGACAAGACATCTTGTGAATGTGGGGAATGCCAGGCCTCCACCGTGGTTCGGATTCCACGTTAAACTGTAGGTCCTCCATTTCATCTCACAATCACCCTACCATTACACATTAGCGTAAGTGCGTATAACCCGAACGGGTAGTAAGACG
>CABFOV010003757.1:13325-29522 GCA_902141375.1 Timema poppense | reverse complement strand
AGGTGTCAGACTTCTGTGCTGGCGGCCGGGGTTCAATCCTCGGTCGTGGCACAGATTTATCTGATTACCAAACCCTTCCTTCACCTCTGACAATACATCTTGTGAATGTGGGGAATGCCAGGCCTCCACCGTGGTTCGGATTACACGTTAAACTGTAGGTTCTTCATTTCATCTCACAATCACCCTACCATTACACATTAGCGTAAGTGCGTATAATCCGAACGGGTAGTAAGACGCGGTGCTAATAATAATAATAATAATAATAATTTAACTTGGACGTTAATGCAATTACCTCTTTGTCTAAGGGTACTGGGATTAAATGCCCAAAAAGATCCAAAACTGTATCGATATTAATTTTAATTTTTACATTATCAGTTATCACTAACCCGCTTTGGTGGTCGCATGGTCTAACACGCTTCTCTCCTGTTAGACTAGAACGCCTAGGGTCGGGAGATTAGGGTTCAATCCTGGTCGGGTGTACTGAGGCTGATTTTCCAAATGGTTTTACACTCCCACTCCACGCAAATGCGGGTGATTGTTCTCTAAATTAAACCGTCCTAGTCCTTAACACATTAGTGTAATTAGTATATAGTCGTATAACCCGAACGGGTAATAAGACGCATAATTATCCACACTATCACTAAGTAGTAAATTAATTGTCTAAAGTTTTGTTGTACTTACACAAGAACTAATATAGAAAAAGTTGTCATACACTATTTTTAAAGTGACCTACATTTTAAGTAGGCTGTGTATACTCTTCTATTAACTGCTTTGAAAGCTTCTCTAATTTATCGACCAAGTATCATTGGAGTGTGTACACGATTTTTGAACTAGATTCTTATTAAGTATTTGTACGTTTTTAATAGATGTTTAGAGGTCTTCTGTACATTATTTAATATAAGGTTTGAAGTGTCTGTACATATTGTTAGCTAGATTCTTTTGAAGCGCCTGTACATATTTTTAACTAGATTCTTTTGAAGCGTCTGTACGTAATTTTAACTAGATTCTTTTGGAGTGTCCACACATTATTTAGTAGTAGCTTTTCTCTCCCTCTATTTCACTATATCTCTTCTCTCTCTTTCTCTTTCACACACACAATTTGCACTTCAAAGATTTGTCCACCCCAAGACTCACTCTCCGGCCCCAAAATAAGTCACTTTCCCTTATTTTAGGCAGCCACCGCACAACTAAAACGTGTAACCTAGAATCTTTACACGTTGTTCACGTGTAACACTGGAACATTAAGGACATATAGTTTGTTTACATGACAACTTGAATGCGAGTTGAAAGTTCATATTTTTTCAGTTTTAATTACAAACGTATTAGGACAAAATAAATCAAATATTAATTCCGTAGCAATGTTTAATTTAATTTTATACACATAGAAATCTCAACAATTGTTGAATATGAAAAAGTTGTGTTCAAATTCTGCACTACATGCATTTTTTTTAGCACCACGTCTTACTACCTGTTCAGGTTATACGTCTATGTACTAATTAGACTAACGAGTTATGGATTAGGAAGGCTTAATTTTAAAGGAAATTCACATGCATTTTCGTGGAGGGAGAGTGGAAGATCATTTAAAAATAATAATAATATTTAGCACCGCGTCTTACTACCCGTTCGGGTTATACGCTATTTAAAAATAAACCTCAGTGTACCCGACTGGGATCTAACTCCGATCTTACCATATTCGTCAGTCTAGTCCAACAAGAGATTAGCGTGTTAGACCACACGGCCATTTAAGTGAGTCACTACGTGTAGAAAATTGAATTAAAGATAGCTACAGAAGCAGTTTTTTTTAAATTTATTTTGTTTGAACAAGTTACATACATAGATTTTAGTCAAGTTTATGCAATACAACTTTTTTGGTAACAAGTATTAAAATAATTCTCCAGTAGGAACATAGATTATTATTATCTTCACGTTGGTCATAAGTATTAAAATAATTCTCCAGTAGGAGCATAGATTATTATTATCTTCACGTTGGTCATAAGTATTAAAATAATTCTCCAGTAGGAGCATAGATTATTATTATCTTCACGTTGGTCATAAGTATTAAAATAATTCTCCAGTAGGAGCATAGATTATTATTATCTTCACGTTGGTCATAAGTATTAAAATAATTCTCCAGTAGGAGCATAGATTATTATTATCTTCACGTTGGTCATAAGTATTAAAATAATTCTCCAGTAGGAGCATAGATTATTATTATCTTCACGTTGGTCATAAGTATTAAAATAATTCTCCAGTAGGAGCATAGATTATTATTATCTTCACGTTGGTCATAAGTATTAAAATAATTCTCCAGTAGGAGCATAGATTATTATTATCTTCACGTTGGTCATAAGTATTAAAATAATTCTCCAGTAGGAGCATAGATTATTATTATCTTCACGTTGGTCATAAGTATTAAAATAATTCTCCAGTAGGAGCATAGATTATTATTATCTTCACGTTGGTCATAAGTATTAAAATAATTCTCCAGTAGGAGCATAGATTATTATTATCTTCACGTTGGTCATAAGTATTAAAATAATTCTCCAGTAGGAGCATAGATTATTATTATCTTCACGTTGGTCATAAGTATTAAAATAATTCTCCAGTAGGAACATAGATTATTATTATCTTTACGTTGGTCATAAGTATTAAAATAATTCTCCAATAGGAGCATAGATTATTATTATTATTTTCACGTGGTGATATCAACAGTTGTTGAATATCTGTCAAGGAGGTCCTGGAATTTAATGACAACTTTTTCTATTCATTTAAAAAGTTTGTCATCTAATTTCCGCTATACTCCTGACAGATATTCAACAAATGTTGATATCACCATGTGAAGGAAATTATACTCTATGCTTGTACTGAAGATATATTTTATTTATTTTGGCAAAAAAAAAAGGTTTTGCTATAAAAACTACAACAAAATTGACCTTTTTTCTCACGTACCCTTCTCTAACAACTTATCTCACCTCCTCTTCCTATCCACCTTAAAACAAATGAAGATCCGGGTGCGTGTTTTTATAGAAACCGACTGTCCCTGTCATAATGGTCATCATTCAAGGCAACACACACTAGTGGTCTGCAACTGCAGTCATATTTCAAGGGGATGAAGGGGGGATGAAGGTGCTTTCAAGTAATATTATCAGGTACTGGGTAGCAGAAGGGAAGGGTTAAAATCCTCATCTGAGACCCCTTCCATGACTGATGATGACCAAGGTGGTCGTCGGGAATGGTGGTTGATGAGAAGAGTTTCTATCCACTCGTTTACGGATTATCTTAAAAAAAAACCATTTGAAACAGCAACAAAATAAATGGTGCGATAAAATCACACAAACTTTATCGTTTTGTGTACTATGTTTTTGAAGATAATTTCCAAAAGGGGATCAGGGAATTATATAAGAATAAGTTTTTTTATTTTCATAAAGAACAAATAATCTTAGAGTTGCTGTTAACAACTAATTTATTTTTGAAAATTTAAATTTTGTTGGATACATTTAAACAATTTGGTTTGATATATAATATATAGCGAGTGATTATTGTGATTAACAAGATTATGTGTTTGTTTTTAATGAGGAAAACTTAATTAAGGGCAATTTACTCAAAACCTAATTTTGGAAATTATCTTCAAAAACATCAATTTTTAGAAAATTAAAATTTTCCATATATTGTAGAAAGTAAACTATCCTTAAATTAACTTATTTTAGACACATAAAATACTTTATTATTGCTACTGTAGAATAGTCCTCGTTACCAATTTTGAGACAATTCGTTAAAGCAATTAAAAAAATTCGAATTAATAAAAAACAATCATCAAACTAACAAAAACAGAATTTTCCCCAAAAAACCAGTATACAGCTTTAATTGCCATGTTAATGTCAAACACTCCCAAGATACCCATTTGGAACCAAATTGTTAGTTATTCGTATAAATATTTAAGGTTTTTGAAAAATCATTCATCAGAAACTACCCATAGGTGATGTTACCCCCGAGAAAAAAATTATACAATTTTATTTATGATACCACACAGTTTTCAGATTTAAATTTTGAACAATAATTTCTAAATATTTAGAATTTTCAAACATTTCCTAGTAGCTAATTACCTTTCAATGAATTTTTCCCAAAAAACAATTATGCAATGCTATTTATCATGTCAATCAAATCAAAGTTATGCATTTTAAACAAAATCTTTTTTAGATATTTTAGAAAATTGTTAAAATTAAAAAAAATTACTTATAAGTAAACTAATTTTTATTGCTAGACTAGGGTAAAAAAAACTTGTTTTGTGGTATAGCCCTATAAAATATAAGTATAAAGTTTTAACAAAATTCATCAGACATGGGGGGGAGACAAAATGGTAAAATCCACTTTTTTAGATTTGTGTTCACATAAAAAGTATTGATTCGTCATAAGATCTAGATAAATTTTCTCACAATCACAATACTTTCTCTTGATATGTGGAAGTTAAATAATATATAAAATTTAACATTTAAGGTGGGGATGTAGGAAACGTGAGAAAAGGGAAGTGTTTTTGATATTTTTATAACGAAACATTTTTTCCGGCCAAAATAAATAAACTATTTCTCCCGTTTGAACATTAGGGTTTAATTTTCTTCACACCCGCTTCGGTGGCCGCATTGTCTAAGGCGTTAATCTCACAGTAGAGGTTCGAATCTCGGTCAGGTGTCCTAGAATTTAATGGCAACTTTTTCTCTTAATTTAAAAAAGTTTCTCATCTGATGTCGCTATGCTCATGACAGATATTCAACAACTGTTAATATCAAAAGGTGAAGAAAATTAAATTCTATATTTCTAATGGATATATATTTGATTTATTTTGATCAAAATTTTTTTAAATACAAAAAATGTAAAAATAATTACCTTAACTCACCTTCCTCTCACTTCCATCTTAACGAAGAGTACCTTAGCTTACACTAATCAGATTTGCAGCCAGTTCTGACGTGAGGGATGTGTTTGAAGGAACACGTTTGTATCCCTACTAATGCAATATCTAAGAACATAATTCTATTATCATGCTCGTCTTCATTCACGAGATACACGTGTACAATCTGTTCCAATAAAATATGGATCTCCACCCTCCACCACCCCCGTATTTCTCCATATTTTCAAAATCGCTGTTTCTTATGCAAAATCAGGAAGATATTCTATTCATATAATTTTTTTAATACACCTCGTATTACAACTCGCCAGGACTATACGTATTTTAATAAAGCTAACTATCCGCTTTGGTGGCCGGATAGTCTAACGCGCTACTCTCGCAGTAGACTGGATTGCCGCTGACGGGGAGATTGAGACTTGAATCTCAATCAGGTGTACTAAGGGTGGTCTTAAAAAACAATTTTCCACTCTCCTTTCCCGCAAATGTGGGTACACTTCTTATAAATTGGCCCTTAATAATTACTAAAACAATTAACGTAATTAACATATAAGCGTGTAATATGAACGGGTAGTAGGACAAAGTGCTAAAAAAAGACCCTACGTTAGTTGGTGAATGATAATAAAAGTGGAATTGGTAGTAAGTGCACCCTAATTTGCTTGAACGGAAATATATAGGAGATATACTCTAAGTACACCCGGGTGGGATTTGAACCGTAGGCTCTCTGTCACAAGCAAACCAGATGAGATGAGCTTTATGTTGAGTACACGTGACCACAGGCATGGGTTAAAATTTAGATAAGTTCATCTGTTCTAACAAAAACTTTAATAATTTTTTTAGTACTGCTTCTTACTACCCATTCGTGTTATACGCTTATGTACTAATTATGCTAATAGATTAGGGATGAAGAATGTTGAATTTAGAGGAAGTGTGCCCGCATTTACGTGGATAGATAGTGGGAAATCATCCTGGAAAAACCACCCTCAGTACACCCTACCGGGATAGTACCATGATATATACCCGTCCTACCCAGTCTAGTTTATTGAGAGTGTACCACCTTGAACCATGCAGCCACCAAAGCAGGTCAGAAACGTGAGCTTTATAAATACATAAGCAATTTTTAAATATATAAACTAGCACACTTTAATATAATTTAATCATATGTATAAAACACATTTTTACATACACGCCTTTATATACAATCTTTTTTTAAATATAACATTAAAAAAAAAAAATTTAAATAATTTTATGAACCCATTTCCAATCACTGAAAGTACCAATAAACAGTTTAACCGATTTTAACAAAGAAAAACTCATTTTAAAGATTATAGACCCAAGATGTCGGAAAAAGTATCAACTTCCAAATAAATCCAATTTTCCTAGGGAATATCCATATTTTCTGTTGTGGGCGCAGTGGTTTATCTGTTCAATCATTCTTTGTTTACGTCATCATGGAAACCATGATTTGTGTATGATTGTGTACCGGTAAGTCAAACATTTCTCTTTGGTTAGTAATAACAATACGATTCGTACTTAAGTTGTATGATGCAAGAAAATAGAGAGCTCGAATAGGGCTCGTATGAAGTTATAATCGTGGTATGAAAGGGGGAAGAGGGAATATACATTTCACTCAGTATTAAACACCAAAAGGTCAAAACCCATGTAGAGTTGATATCTTTTGACGAGTAAACTTTAACTAAAAGGTCGAGTGATGCTTCATTCTATAAATATTTTTCCCCAAACATGTTTTTAACATATTTTTGCACGAGAATCTACAGCCATCGCTTCAACGATATAATAGTGAATAAAGGGTGATTCTAAACTCTCTGTACAAACTTTAATGGGAGAGAGAGATAACTAAAAAAATAGACCTGTTTCTTTTGTGAATGTATGTCTGCAGACGTCATACTTTGGTGCTAGAGGGCGCTGTCGGGTGGCTTCACCGTTGTCGTTCGTAACGTCGACTTTATACAACTTGGAGCATTTAACTGATCCCAAGATGGCTGACATGCATTTAGCATATGATTCTGGGGAATCTTTGAAAATGTACGGCAATTATTTATGTGTCGACGCCGTCAGACACGCAATTTCTGTTGGCGGTCACTCCTTTGAGTAACTGCTTTAAAACAACCGTTAGTAAAAAAATATTGTTCACACTTTCTGACTTTCATTTATGTACTGACAATGTCCACTAGCACCTAAGGGAGACATCGTCGGACATACATTATTTGTTGAAAAAGGTGGTTTTTAGGGTTCCATATCTCCTATTAAAGTGTGTACACAGTTTCGAATCAGCCTGTATATATATATAGTAGGGTCCCTACATCCACGTGTAATACGTTCCTATATCTACCGTGGTTACGTGAAACCATGGATAATACCAGACTATTATAGGCCTATATCGTGGTAATACTGTAAAATACATAAATACGGTAAAGTTTAATTGATAAATTATTCACAGTAAGACACTACCAACATTAAATAAAGTAATAATAACGTGTACTGTACACTACAGTAAACGTACAACTCTCCATTCTTCTTATTTCGACGATCACTGATGATGATTATGATGATTGTGATATGATAGCGCGTTTGTGTTGCTAATAGTACGGCCGGTTCTCGCTTGGCGCGTGGCTTTAAACTTATACAACTATTTCCCTTTAATTAAAAATAAATTAAATTGGGCATCGGTAAACCACGAATACGGGGGCTTTATTGTATTAACATTTTTACTTTTTTAAAGGTGTAGTATTTAATATATGCATACACTCTTTTAAGAACCTCAACTGCTCAAAACGAGCGTCTGAACATTATGAAATCCAGTTAAACACTTTAGCGTTTCATCTTGTTTAGTACCGATAAGTCGACTTGCTTTCTCCCAGTCATTTCTTGAGATGCAACCAGCGCTTATTACGATGTAGGAGCATTCAGCGAACTACGTCATCACAGGCACATTATGAAACACACAGACAGTGTAATGGACAATAAAAGTTCTAAATTGCTTCGTTAAAATAGAGAATACATCTCACGAGAGAATACAGATAATACGTTATAACCAAAATTTACTGTAACTACCCGCCTAGGTGGCGTAGTTGGCTAACGCGCTTGTCGTATTGAGCTAAACTGCTGGGGACGGGGAAATCGAGGTTCGAATCTCGGTCGGGTGAACTGGGGGTGGTTTTTCCTAAATGGTTTTCCACTCTCCCTCCACGTCAATTCCTAATCCATTAGCGTAATTAGTACCTAAAGCGTATAACCCGAACGCGTAGTAAGACGCGGTGCTAAATAATAATAATAATAATAATAATAATACTGTATACTGTATTTAATAAGAAAGCCGGTAATTCGTAACTATGAATAAGTTATTAAAAAAACATATTTTGACTAGTCATAATTTTATTTCAAATTTATTATCCTGGCAAAAGTTTTAAACAATATTTAACTTTAAAAAAATGTAGAAAAATGAATAAAACACTGCTCATAATTAATTTAACTTTATATATATAAAAAATACCAAAAGTTTCCAAGTTAAAAAAACACACAGGAATTATTTATTTTATCAGGGGTGTTAAAGAGCACGTTATGAACCAAATGAATATATTATAAGTACATGAACTGCAGACTATACCGTAGTTACGTTAATATTTATTGATAGTATAGTATTACTGAGAAAATAATAATTTCCTAATAGGTTAACATTAGTTAATTATAGCAATTGTTTGCAACAAAAACCTTCTGCTGGCTATCACCGCCTCTACTATCACAGATGGGGTGTAACTCAACACTAGTCCCCTGGCCAATAAGGATGTTCCTTATCTGTGACGTCACGGCGTTTACGTTCTATTCGTCGGTTTTTATAAATATTATTATTAGAACCGCGTCTTACTACCCGTTCGGGTTATACGCTCTTACGCTAATGTGTAATGGTAGGGTGATTGTGAGATGAAATGGAGGACCTACAGTTTAACGTGGAATCCGAACCACGGTGAAGGCCTGGCATTCCCCACATTCACAAGATATCTTGTCAGAGGTGAAGGAAGGGTTTGGTAATCAGATAAATCTGTGCCGGGACCGAGGATTGAACCCCGTCCTTTCCCCTAGACCGCCAGGTCACCCTGGTTTTTAAATACATTGGATTGAAACAGATACTATAAATCAGAAAAGTTGTTCTAAAAACCGGATTAAATTTTAACCCTTTATTTTTGTATCTCGATTTTTGTTTGTTTGTTTGCAAATGCTTTTTTTTAAAAAATTCGTCTATAACTAAAGTTATTTGGTTTATTCCCCCCAAAAATGTCAGTATAAATCTTCATTCCAAGACTTATACTAAAAATGTCCTTGGAAACAAATGGCTGTCTAAAATAGTAAGAAATAAAAACAGAGTTTTGAAATGAAAGTCAATGCTGTCTAGACGCACATAGTATAGTGTATGTATACTCGTCTACGGAAGAGGGGAAATACTATAAGCAGGTTGTATAGAGGACTCGTAGGTTGAACAACTCATTTCCTTTCATCTATTTATATTTTATACATTGGCGTCTAAGAGTGTGATGGGGATCAGTGGGTTTAGGTACGTCGAGTTAAGTCAAGTTAGGTCAAGTTAGGTCAAGTTAAGTCGAGTTAGGTCGAGTTAAGTCGAGTTAGGTCGAGTTAAGTCAAATTAGGTCAAGTTAAGTCAAGTTAGGTCGAGTTAATTCAAATTAATTAAAGTTAAGTCAAGTTAAGATGCACTTCACAAAATAGCTTTTAAGTAACCAAATAGGCAACGTTATTAATGGACGACCTTGCCTAAATTAGATTTATTCAAACAACGTTCCTGTCCTCCCTTTTTTTTATGGCCAAAGCAATTTTTTTATATTAAAAAAAAATCAAGTCGTTAGTTGCACTCGGCTCAATATTTCATAGCTAGTTGTTGATTTGTTTATTTATATTTGCCACCAAATCAACCTTTCTTTTTTTCTTTTGACGGAAAAGTTAAAGGGATCGGAGAAAGACGTGAGGGGGGGACGGGGGAGAGGTGTTCCTTTATTACCAGATGAGCGAGACTTCTTGCCACGACATTGACACATGAGGTGATATTAGAAAACTCCCCCACAAACCCTCCGTTGCTCATATCCTGCCCCTGTCCAACCACTGCGAGCAATACTTCTCGTATCTTTGGCCCAGCACCCAGCAGCATAATAAATATGAAACCCGCGAAACTGTCGCCTATATATTGGAATAGGGAAACGGGTCGCACGAACACGGATTACTAAGTTTATGCATAAATTGGACCTATATTGAATACGTTTCCGTTCCGCGGGAAACTTTTCACTGCACATTTATAATAATTTTGCGCGTGTGGGTTACATCAATCGTAACCCAGTAGCGGAAAGATTATCCAGTACTAACGCCCAGGGGACGCCCGAATGTACTAATCGTACATCATTTCCAAGGAGGCTCTTTCCATGTCCTGATGAGATGAGGTGATGGTGATAGTGAATGTGAAGGTGATATTAAATGTGAGGGTGATAGTGAGTATGAGGGTGATAGTGAGTATGAAGGCGATAGTGAGTATGAGGGAGTGGAACCAGTGGAAACACTTAAACCTAACTTAAGCATAACTAACCAAACCCTGGTGATTATTGGGGCAGTTCCCCTTTCGAGAAAAATACCCAAGTTACCAGCCGGGAATCGAACCTGGTGTCCCTACACTCGTGGCCAAGTGCACGGACCACTTGATGATGGGGCTGGTTACTGCTCAGTTAGAACCTTGTTAATCCGAACTAATCGGGACCGAAGCTTGCTCGGATTAGCTAAAATTCGGATTAACAGGGAGAATACAAGAATACAGTATTTTTATGAATTTTAAATTAGGGTTACATTATTATTATTATTATTAGCACCCCGTCTTACTACCCGTTCGGATTATACTCACTTACGCTAATGTGTAATGGTAGGGTGATTGTTGAGATGAAATGAAGGACCTACAGTTTAACGTGGAATCCGACCCACGGTGGAGGCCTGGCATTCCCCACATTCACAAGATGTGATAAATACACGTCTTGTTAAAGGTGAAAGAAGGGTTAGGTAATTAGATAAATCTGTGCCTGGATCGAGGACTGAACCCCGGACCTTCAACACAGAAGTCTGAACCAGCCTATGGAGACGCGTTAGATCATTCGACCAGAGAGACGAGTCGTTTCTATTTTATATAAACTAAATCCGCTCTCGATACTTTTGGAAACCACGGGCAACCAACTTTTTTTTAATAACTTTTCAGAATGAAACCAGTCCCGTAAAAAAAAATAAAAAAAATTGGAGTGTTTATTTGTGTATCAGGAGAGTTTTCTTACAACTCATAAAATTTTCATGGCCTAGTATACGCGCCACTTATATCAAACAACCTTTCATAACACTTACCGTAAATACTGACGCTATATAACTATATAATTAAAAGAAGAAAAAACTCCGTTTGTGCGGGCGGGTGCATTTTAAGTGCGACTGGCCATATTAATTCATCGTTATTTGTCTTTTAGAGTTTCGTCGAACATAAAAACGGTCATTAACATCACAGACACAGAATTAAAACTAATTAAAGAAGAGAGATGGAATAAAGATAGGAAAACCTTAAAGATGGTTAAAAAGAGAGAAATGAAAATACAAGGGTGATTAAGAAAAAAAAATGAACAAACGGCCACGCTCTTAAGGTGGAGTGCTGGTGAGCGTGAGTTAAGGGCAGTATTGTTGCAGTTTTTATAGCACAAACATCTTTTGGCCAAAATAAATCAAATATTTCTTCTATAGATACATAAAGTTTAATTTTATTCACCTGGTGATATCAACAGTTGTTGAATATCTGTCATGAGCATGGCGGCATTTGGTGACGGACTTTTCTCTTCATTTAAAAAGTTTGCCACCAAATGCTTCCATGCTCATGACAGATATTCAACAACTGTTGATATCACCAGGTGAATAAAACAAAACTCTATGTTTCTATAGAAGAAATATTTGATTTATTTTGGCAAAAAGATGTTTGTGCTATAAAAACTGCAACAATACTGCCCTAAGCTCACGCTCACTAGCACTCCACCTTAAGTGGTCGAATTGTATAAAGGCATCATACTCTCGTGTCAGTCTGGCCTGCTGATGATGGAGAGATTGCGGTTCGAATACCAGTCGGGTCTACTGCAAGTAGTTTTTCCTAAATGGTTTCCCACTCTCCTTCCACGCAAATGCTGGTATATTACCTCTATAAATGCTTCCTTCCTCATCCCTACCCCATTAGTGTAATTATCATATATGTGTATAACCTGAACAGGTAGCAAGACGTGGTGATAAAAAAATAGCATAAAAACCTGGTTGAATGACGATTAAAGATGAAAAACCCCCCTCTCGAACTTCTAAAACTAATTATTTGTCACGTACTTCCAATTAATCCGTACTTCATCATTAAGAAGAGGATAAAGATATTTTGTTAACGTTTCCACGTCTTACTACCCAACCGAGATATCCGTATATTTACACTAATAGCGCAAGAAATTAAAAATGTACCCACATTTTCTTAGACAAAGAGTGGGAAACCACTCGGTGTACCAAGCCAGGATTCTAAACTCTAACTCCTCCTAACAAACAAATCAAACAAGACGAGATTGCTGCCTTTATCCACATGTCAATCTGGTGCGGGTATTAAGTTATCAAAAAGTGACACTTAAAAAAGAAAGCTTAAACAATTAATTTGTCAATCATAGGAAATAGTTGTGTATTACAATGACTGCAACTGTCAGTTGTAGACGAGGGGTTAGAACACCTGACTTATGAAGTCTGATTTCTATTTCCTACCAGTGGTTTTCTATTTCCACTCCAGGCAGATGTTAGTGAAACTTTCTAACTATTATTATTTATACTCTTGTTTACTCAGCACTTGACGTCACACGGGGCCATCATAGGCATTAAATGTATTTTATAATTCAATATATTAATATTAAATAGGCTAGTATATTTGAATTGGTAATCAATAACTTGACCCCGCCTCGGTGGCGTAGTTGGCTTACGCGCTAGTCGTGTTGATCTCAACTGCTAAGGACGGGGAGATCGAGGTTCTTCTTATTATTATTATTTAGTACCGCGTCTTACTACCCATTTGGGGTTATACGCTTTAAGTACTAATTACGCTAATTGATTAGGAATTGGGAAGGTTGAAATAGAGGAAGTGACCCGGCACTTGCGTGGAGGGAGAGTGGAAAACCATTTAGGAAAATCCACCCCCAGTTCACCCGACCGAGATTCGAACCTGGATCTCCCCGTACTCAGCAGTCGAGCTCAACACGACTAGCGCGTTAGCCAACTACTACACCGAGGAGGGTGAGATCGATGTTCAAATCTAAGTCGGGTGAATTGGGTTTCCCCCGCTAAATTGTTTTCCACTCTCCCTCCACTCAAATGCGGGCTCACTTCTTCTAATTCAACCTTCCCAATTCCTAATCCTTTAGTGTAATTAGTATGTAAAGCGTATAACCCGAACGGGTAGTAAGATGTGGTGCTAAATAATAATAAAAATAAAAATAACTTGACTTAATAAATTTATCTAATAACATCAATCAAGTATTTAAAAAACTTAATTATAGGACATAATTATAAATAACCAAATATAAATTACTTTTACGTCACACTCTCTCCCCCCTCCCTGTTTCTCCTGATGTGGAATAAGGGTCCCCAAAATTTCGGTTGGACCATTGGAATGGAATACATAGTTCTCTTAAGAGTCCGTCTCACCTCACGAATGGTAAATAAAAAAGTTCTTGACCAATATAAATATAAATTATACTAAAGAAAAATAATATTTTTTATTAAGTATTATTCGGAACAACCATGCAAAATTAACACCTTGAAAGATTTGATCAGTTTTATTAAATATAATTCAACGTGAGTGATATAATGTATAGCTTATCTATGTCTAATGGTGGTGCAATTTTCTGTAATATTTCTTATATTATTATTATTATTAGCACCGCGTCTTACTACCCGTTCTGGTTATACGCTCTTACGCTCATGTGTAATGGTAGGGTGATTGTGAGATGAAATGAAGGACCTACAGTTTAACGTGGAATCCGAACCACGGTGGAGGCCTGGCATTCCCCACATTCACAAGATGTCTTGTCAGAGGTGAAGGAAGGGTTTGGTAATCAGATAAATCTTTGCCGGGACCGAGAATTGAACCCCGGCCACCAGCACAGAAGTCTGACACCTTACCCCTAGACCGCCAGGTCACCAATATTTCCTATAAAACATTGGAAATGAGACCCGCGGGTCAAATTAAGCGACGGTGTCTTCTTGGTGAGTTTAAAACTATTTTGTAAAGTGGGTTGCATATTAACTTGACACACCTAAGCACTTAGACGCCAATGTAAGAGATAAACGATAATGAAGGAAGTGAGAAGTTCAAACTGTGAGATCTCTTGTTTATCTGATAACACTCCCCCTCCTCAACTCACGACTAAAAATACTCTAATATTTGCGATTGGACAGCATTGAATTGTCTTTAAAAATTCTATTTTTCTTTTCACCTATTCTTGATAGACATATGCTTTCACGGATTTTTTTTAATGAGTCCTAATCCAGGCAGGAAGTTTCCTACTGGCCATTTTATTATATAAACCAAATTTTAGACAAGTAAGGAAAAAAAAATTCGTTTGTAGCAAATAAACTACTTTTAAGATCAAAAATATAATTTTGTGACAATTAATGATTATTTTTAGTTAAGAATGTATGTTTTTGTTTTAATGTTATAATATCTTTAAAAATAATCGAATTAAACGTAAATACATTAACATGAGATACCTTTTCTCTTGACTTGCAGTGATATCACCGGTAGCCACAGTCCTTAATATGTTAAAAAACAAACATACATATATAATATTTTCGCACCAATCTTACTATCAGTTCGGGTTATACGTTTATGTACTAATTATGCTAATGAGCTATGGATTAGGACGGTTATATTTAAAGAGGAAGTGTACCTGTATTTACATGGAGGGAGAGTGGAAAACTATTTTGAAAAAGAAACTCAGTACACCCCGACCGAGATTCGAAACTCGATCTCTCTGTCATCGGCAGTCTAGTATAACACAAGAGTAGCGCGTTAAAAAACGCGGCCACTGAAGCAGTTAATTAAATAAATAATTTTTTTTATTTAATTTAATTGATCTCAATTTTTCTGCCATCAAATACATGTTTTAGACACCCCCTCGACCCACCCACCACCCCCTCCCATTCCTTTCCTTCTGGTACGTTTTCTGGTTCGAGAGTAATCTCGTATCTTATATTCCAGTTAATCGCCCGTGAGACGCGGTCTTGAGTTTATGCATTGTAACTTTTTAAAATACGCGTGTCAGCGACTCTAAATTAAAAAAAAAAAGAACGGCAGCTCTAGCATCTAAATCTGGTTTCGTAAAATTGGCAAACCCCTCTGATATTGGAGCTTCTGTTATGTACAGTACTTTTATAAATCATTCGACTGCATTGGTCGTCTCTAGAGTAGTACAGCTACTCACAAAAATAAGGATGTGGAAATATACACAACTTCATCTTCATACAGGACTGTACATGGAAACTTAGCAAAAAGATTACGGACCCGCTTCGGTGACCACGTGGTCTAACGCGCATTTTTCGCCGGTGACGGGGAGATCGAGGTTCAAATTTCGTTCGGGTGTACTGAGAGTGGCTTTTTACAAAAGTAGTTTATCACTCTCCCTCCATGTAAATACAAGTACACTTCCTCTAAATATTACCTTCCTAATCTATAAAGCCCTTAGAGTAATTGGTACATATGCGTATAATCCGAACGGATTGTAAGACGAGGTGCTAATCAAACAAGATATACGAGATCTTTTAACATAAGGTCACCCAGCTCGGTGGCGTGGTTAGCTAAAGCGCTAGTCGTGTTGAGCTAGACTGCCAAGGATGGGGAGATCGGGGTTCGAATCTTGGTGGGGTGAAGTTTTTCTAAATGGTTTTTCACTCTCTCTCCAGGCAAATGTGGGTTCACTTCCTCTAATTCAACCTTCCCAATTCCTAATCTATTAGCGTAATTAGTACTTAAGCGTACAACCCGAACTTGTATTATTATTATTATTATTATTATTATTATTAGCACCGCGTCTTACTACCCGTTCGGGTTATACGCACTTACGCTAATGTGTAATGGTAGGGTGATTGTGAGATTAAATGGAGGACCTACAGTTTAACGTGGAATCCGAACCACGGTAGAGGCCTGCTATTCCCCACATTCACAAGATGTAGCCCCCGCATGCTAACTTAGA